>CAODLS011511568.1:0-11910 GCA_948243855.1 Flueggea neowawraea
AGCTTTTTAATCCAAATAAAAGGAATAATCCTAATCATAATATATATAAATATATAAATTTAGAAAAAAAATTAGATTATTATATCTTCATTTTTTATAATTATAAATATATCTTTATTTATTTTTTTAATAATTATAAATGCATTGAATTTTTAAAATAATTTGTGATTATCTCACCAAAAAATCTAAAATTTATCTACTTCGAAAAAAAAACTAATAATTTGTAATTATCTTAAAAGAATTTAAATTTTGCTTTAAAAAAAATTTATCTATTTCAAAAAAATCTAACAATTTGTCATTATCTTAAAAAATTAAATTTTATTTTAAAAATATCTAACAATTTATAATTATCTTAAAATTACACTAATTACGTAGTAATTAATAAATCACTTTTTATTTCTCTTATTACTAATTTAAAGAGAGTTGATATAGATAAATTTAATATATATATATATATATATATATTAAAAAGTAAATCAAAGAAAGAGTATGACAATGTTTTAGTCATTATGACAAAAAAAACTAATAAGATCTTCTTACATAAATTTTTTATTCAATAACTGATTAGTTTGATACAGATCAAAATTTTTATTTTATGTATATTGTAATTGTATGAATTTTTTATATGAAGTCTATGTATTTATCTCAATTAAAATAAAATAATATCTTAAACATAATTATTCAACAATTTAATAAAGATATATATCACGTGCAACGTACGTACGTAAAAAACTAATAATTTCTAAAAACGGGATGGAAAACAATGTAGACTAGTCCAAGTCAAAAGTTTGTGTTTTATTTTGCCAAAAGTTTAAAACCTTGACATAAATGTGAATTAGATCAAAATTCATGTTTTTTAATTAAATAAGTCTCCTACAAACTTCTCTTATCAATAAACAACCCCTGCAATGCCCTACAGGATTTAATATATTGGCAGCAATATGAACTACAAATACCTTACCCAAGCCAACAAACTTGACACTCACCGTTTATTTAGACTCGATTACTTAATTCCCTTAATGACAATCGAAGCCATTATTAAAACAATAATATTAAGTTACAACTTATTTTAGACATGGAGTCATATATCTACTGTTTTAACTAGTATTATACCACTTCGTCAATCAACTCAACCTGTCGTTATTAAATCAATCAATGGAATAATAAAGCAATAAAGCACAAGAACTAAGTAAATATGTGAACAATAAAAAACAACACCTCATATTTCGCTGAAGTTCGACTTTGAATATACCTTAACTAGAAAAAGTTTGGAACACATGTTCAAAGTAAAAAGATATCATAGCATAAATGACTAAAAGTTAGGAGAAAATGTTTTCTCCTTCGAAAAGAGTATTTATACTAACCTTTAATTAATCTAATATGTCATGACTTATTTCCGGACCATGATCGTCGTACGAGGCGAACCAAATCATAGGCCCAGTTAATCTCGCACGAGCCTCAGAGAACATAACATCTACCCAAATTCTTATTAGTAGCCGGTTTATTGACCATATTAAAACCATTTAACAAATAGTAGGTTTTCAAAATAATATACTGAATAATAAAACAGATAACCATAATATCAAAATATGGAATAAATAATAATAAATAAGATCGGTTAAACCAATATTATCATATACAAAACCATAACCTACTACCCGGCGTAGAGCATCTAACATAACAAAATATTGGGGCCCGAACAATAAGACACTTACTGTTGACAAAAATGTCTCATTGAACGTCGTAGAGATCTGTGAAACAAACATTGAATAACCTGAAAAATGTTAAAGGGAGGGATGAGTAAACTCAGTGAGGAAGCAACACTCCAAATCACCTTCGAAAATCACATAAACCGTTCAAAAATATCATATGCAGATATAAGTGTATATACGTATACACACTATATACAGAGTAATAGTTTTGAAACTCATTTCAAAATTGTTTGCAAATAAAACAAACAGCAAACAGTCAGACATGTAGAATATATATATATATACACACACAACATATATCAGGAACAAATATGAGACCAGAAATAGAAAGATAAATATATGAGGTGTGGTCTCTGCACTAATTAGAAATAGAGTACATGCATCTGGCCGGCCACAACTACCATAATACCTTGGACAATGGGTCTTGACTAAGCATTGGTATAACAAAAGCTACGCTTACCCCAGTAGCATAGTTGACCCATATCAAAAATATATAAATATGTATCATACATATATAGCAGACGAACATGCAAAGCAAAGATTATTTTGCAGGAATATATCTATATATATTATATCAAAAACAAAATACTGAATATTAATAATCACATAAATCCGATTATTAATTAGTCCAACAATTAATTATTCTGATTTCAGAGTCAAGCCAAACGCAACAAAAGCATATATGGACTTAGAAGAGACAACCTATGTGTCTGAAGCTGTCATCCCACTCACCTGGATGCTGAGCTAAAATATATATATATATATACACACACACACACACCATATATCAGGAACAAATATGGGACCAGAAATAGAGAGATAAATATATGAGGTGTGGTATCTGCCACTAATCAGAAATAGAGTACATGCATCTGGCCGGACACACGACTACCATAGTACCCTGAAAAATGGGTCTTGACTGAACATTAGTATACCAAAGGCTACGCTTACCCCTGTAGCATAGGTGTCCCATATCAAAAGTATATAAATATGTACCATAAATATATAGCAGATGAACATGCAAAACATAGATTATTTTGCAGAAAAATATTTATATATATATACTTAATATATATATATATATATTATATCAGAAACAAAATACTGAATATTAATAATCACATAAATCCGATTATTAATTAGTCAAACAATTAATTATTCTGATTTCAGAGTCAAGTCAAACACAACAAAAGCATATATGGACTTAGAAGAGACAACCTAAGTGTCTGAAACTGTCATCTCACTCACCTGGACGCTGAGCTAAATAATCAAAATCACTGTCCACCGGTGAATGGCTACGTACGCAGATGAGAATGAGCTGGACTATCAAAAAATCTGAGACGCTCCTCGAGATTTTCAAATTTGAATATTCTCTGACATAATCATGTGAAGAATCAAAGGTGTGATATTGAAATTACGTCAATGCACGTAGAAGCATGTATCAAGCGCATAAGAAAGTTGATTAACGCACGCAAAAGACATAATGTCCACATAGTAGTCACCTGGTATCAAATTAATTTAAGAAGTGGCTACTGGACTCCATGCTATGCACGTGAAAGGAAGAAAGTGCGCATACAAATATGATGAAATCATATAGTACGGGTAGCACACACACTGTTTGAGTTGACGTCACCAAATTCAGCATTTTGCAACTCTCTCACAACGGCTACAATCGTAATACTAACGGCTATATTTGTTAGAGTGTCTATAAATAGACGTATCCAACTCAGTAGAAGGTAAGAACATTATTAAGAGAGTGCCCAAGTTTTGTTGCTTTGATTCTTGAATTTCTCTCTATTTTTGCTCTACTCTTCTCTTGTACCAACTAAGCTTTGATTTGCTATTCGGTTACTGAGTTGGTGTGAGGATATTGTTTTTCATTTCAGGGATCCACTTGTAATTAAGCGTTAGTGTTAAAGCTTAAGGGTAGACTAGGTTTGCTTTGTTTGGTTCCTTGAAAAACAAAGAGTATTTGTTTTCTTGTTTTAGCCTGAAAACAAGTGTGTAGAAGGTTGCTTTTGAGCCTACAAAACAAGGACCTGTAATAATTTGCCTCCACCTGGAAGTGAGGAAGATTTAGTGGATTCAAAGTCTCTAATGAGCTAGAGGAATGGATGTAGGTCAAGAGGACCGAACCACTATAAATCAAGGATTTCTCTCTTCTATCCCCTCATCACTTTACTGTCCTTAATTTCTTTCTTATGTGGTTGTGTTTTGAATTGAGCTTCTATTTTGATTTCCAAAATATACTAAAATACTTTCAAAGGTTTTAACTTTTAGCAAAGAAATTCAATTCACTCCCCTCTTGGATTGCCATCTTGGAATTCCAATTGGTATCAGAGCTTTATGCTGAATATTTAAGGTTTAACAAGCTTGAGTTTAAGATCCAAAAATGGCATCCTTGGGAGATATGTCAAAATATGAAGGTTTATCCATTAATAGATCACCTTTCTTTGATGGCAGTGAGTATGTGTACTGGAAGACTCAGATGATGGTATTCTTAAAGTGCGAAGCAGAGGAAGTATGAGATGCAGTAGAGACGGGTCCATATGTGCCAAAGAAAACTATAGAATGAGTCGAATCTCTCAAACCAAAAGCTGAGTTGGCAGATTATGACAAGAAAATGGTCTACTATAACAAAAAAGTAATGCACATTCTGTTCTGTGCACTAAGCAAAACCCAATTTAACAAGGTCCAACAATGCTCCACAGCTTATGAGATCTAGAGAACCTTGAAGATAACCTATGAAGGAACTTCACAAGTAAAGGAAAATAAAGTATCCCTCCTAGTTAACAAGTATGAGTTGTTTAAAATGAGAGAAGGGGAAGGGATACAAGAGATGTGCGACAGGTTCAATGATATCTTGAATGGATTGAAGGCACTAGGAAAAACTTACTCAAACTCAGAACTTGTGAGAAAATTTTTGAGAGCTTTACCAAAATCTTGGGCTTCAAAGAAACATGCAATCTTGGAAGCAAAGGACCTCAACACGTTACCTCTAAAATAACTTCTAGGCTCACTTCTTACACATGAGATGAGATTGAATGAAGAAGAAGAAGAAGAAGCTCCAAAAAGTGACAGATGAAGATGAATGGCTTTAAAGTCCAAGGTGGTTGAAGAAATTGATAATGATGAAGAAGAAGACAGCGATGAAGAAATGGCCATGTATGCCAGAAGGTTTAAACGATTTATGAGGAAGAACAAGCCATGGAAGAAGAACAAGGACTTCTCAAAGGAAGAATCAAAAAGAGACTACCAGAAGGACTTCAAAAATGAGTTCAAGAAGGACAACTCGATCATTTGTTACAAATGTAACAAACCTGAAGATGTAAAGCAAGAATGGCCTCTTACCAAGAAATTCTCTAAGTTCTCAAAGAAGAAGAAAGGCAAAGCCATGAAGGTAACATGGAGTGATAGTGAAGACAACAACTTCGAAGAGGATGAAAAAACAAAAGAAATGGCAAATGTATGTCTAATGGCAAGAGAGGATGAACACTCTAGTGATGGTGAAGATGAGGTAATCAAAAACTTTACTCTTGATGAACTACAAGATGCATTTCATGAGTTGCATGATGAATTCCAGAAATTAGGTGCTAAATATGTTGCATTAAAGAAGAGTTCAAATGATCTTGATATGAAATTGAATGCTTTGAGTAAAGAGAAAATGGCTTTGGTTGAGGAAAACTTTTTTTTTTTGAAAAAAGAAGTTGAAAAGTTTTCTAACTTTGCCTATAAGCTTACAAATAGAAAAGAGAATCTTGAGAAACTCTTGGGTTCTCAAAGACAGTCTCTGTCCAAACATGACTTAGGCTACACCTATTTCACACCCAAAAAGTCTTCTAAAATTATTTTTGTAAAACAAGGAATTTTAGTAGACAATGCATGCTCATATTGTGGTGTTGATGACCATTTTGCTTATTCATGTAAGTTGAGACAGCCTAGGAAAGTTGGGACTAAAAATATTTGGGTTCCAAAAGGGACAATCCTGCCCAATATAGTGAAAACTAACTTACAAGGACCCAATAAAATTTGTTTACCAATTTCAAAAGTTTGATATATATTTGTAGGTGTGTTTGAGAGCAAGAGAAAAAAATAACATGTGGTATCTTAATAGTGGTTGCTCTCATCACATGACATGAGAAAAGGCAATGTTCTCACACATTTAACCTAAAAATGGAGGTTATGTTTCATTTGGTGATAATGAAAAAGGTAAGATAGTGGGTGAAGGTAAGATTGGTAAGTCCCCTAACCCAACCATTGATGATGTTTTACTTGTTGATGAATTGAAACATAACTTACTGAGTATTAGCCAATTTTGTGATAAAAATTGCAAAGTTTTGTTTGAGCCTACTAGATATGTCGTATATGATGATCATGATGTTGCTTTGTTTGTTGGCTTAAGACATAATAATATATATGTTGTTGATTTGTTTGATTCTAAAGCCTTCAATGAAAAAATGCCTAGTTGTTGTGAACAATGATGCTTGGTTGTGGCATAAGAGATTAGGTCATACTGGTATGCATATGATCTCTAAATTGAACAAGTATGATTTATTAAAAGGATTGCCCAAGCTCAAGTTTGAGAAATATATAGTGTTCAATGCATGTGCCATAGGAAAGCATACAAAATTTTTATTTCATAGTAAAAACATCATCTCTACATCTAGACCATTAGAGTTATTGCATATGGATTTGTTTGGTCCCATGGGCACTTTGAGTCTAGGTGGTAAAACATATTGTGTTGTCATTGTTGATGATTATTATAGATTCACTTGGGTATTCTTTCTTGCTCACAAGAATGAGGCATTTCATGCATTTGTGTCATATAACAAAAAAGGTTCAAAATCAAAAAGGGTGCGCTATTACTTTCATTAAAAGTGATAAAGGAGATGATTTTACATGTGAGCCATTTGAATCTTACTGTTAGGAACATGACATTTTACATAACTTTTCTGCTCTAAGGACTCCACAACAAAATAGTGTTGTTGAAAGAAATAATAAGACTCTACAAGAAATGGCAAGGATCATGCTTAGTGAGAGCAACCTCTCTAAGTACTTTTGAGTTGAGGCGGTCAATACCACAAGCTATATAGTAAATAGGGCATAAATCCGATCCATACTAAAAAAGACTCCTTATGAGTTGTGGAAAGGAAGACAACCTAACATCACATATTTTCATGCATTTGGATGCAAGTGTTATGTTCACAACAATATAAAAGAAGCCTTAGGAAAGTTTGATCCAAAATCAAATGAGCTCATTTTCCTTAGTTACTCATCCATAAGCAAAGCTTATAGAGTATACAACAAAAGGTTTGAGAAGGTGGAATAATCTATTCATGTGATTTTTTATGAAACTAGCAACTTTCTTCCTAGAATAATTGATGATGATGATGTAGGTGTTGGAGACAAATTGAAAGATCTAAAGCTAAATGACAAAGATAATTATTCAACACAGTAAGACAATGATGAATTAAAAGCTGATGAGCATAAAGACTTGCCTAAAGAATGGAGATATGCTAAATCACATCCAAAAGAATTCATCATTGGAGATACTCAAAGGGAGTTACCACTAGATCTGCTATGCAAAATGCGGCTAATTGTGCTTTTATATCTCAAGTAGTACCTAAGAAAATTGATGAAGCTTTGGAGGATGAATATTGGCTCTTATCTATGCAAGCATAACAAAATCAGTTTGAAAGAAACCAAGTTTGGGAGCTAGTTTCAAGATCAGATGGAGTTATGGTGATTAGAACTAAATGTATATTCAGAAACAAATAAAATGAAGAAGGAGAAGTAGTCACTAACAAATCCAGAATTGTGGCTCAAGGATATCTTCAAGAAGAAGGCATAGATTTTGAAGAATCTTTTACACCGATGGCTAGACTTGAAGCAATTAGAATTCTCTGTGGATATGCGTGTTTCAAAGACTTAAAATTATTTCAAACGGATGTAAAAAGTGCATTCTTAAATGGCTACATCAAGGAGGAAGTTTATGTGAAACAACCACCCTGATTTGAAGACCTTCGCCATCCTAATCATGTGTACAAGCTAAAAAAAGGCTTTATATGGTTTAAGGCAAGCTCCTAGAGCTTGGTATGAAAGGCTAAGCCAATTTCTCTTGGAGAATGGATTCAGTTGAGGTAAGGTCGACAACACTCTTTTCATTAAGCATAAAAATGATGACTTACTTTTGGTGCAAATTTATGTTGATGACATTATATTTGGTGCTACTAACCTATCTTTGTGTGATGAGTTTTCTGAGCTGATGTAAAAAGAATTTGAGATGAGCATGATGGGAGGGCTTAGTCACTTTCTCAGGTTGCAAATTAAGCAGACAAAGGATGTCATCTTCATTAAACAAAGTAAATATATCAACGATATGCTGAAAAAGTATGGAATGGAGGGTGCTAAATCTGCTAAAACTCTAATGAGCACTACAATGAAACTCACCAAAGATGAACATGAAAAAGCCGTAGATGAAAAGCTATACAGAGGTATGATTGGATCTCTCCTTTACCTTACTGCAAGTAGACCAGATATCATGTTTAGTGTTTGTTTGTGTGCACGTTTTCAATCTTGTCCAAAAGAATCTCATTTGAGTGCCGTCAAAAGAATTTTTGGATATTTGATAGGTACTAAGAATGTTGTATTATGGTATCCTAAACATGATGGCTTTGATTAGTTGGATACAATGATGTTGATCATGCTTGAAGCCAACTATACAGGAAAAGCACATCGGGTACTTGCCAATTCTTAGGCAATGCACTAGTTTCTTGGTTCTCAAAGAAGCAAAATTGTGTTGCATTCTCCACTACTGAATCTGAATATGTGGCAGCTGGCAGTTGTGTTGCACAAATTTTTGGATCAAGCAACAACTTTTAAATTTTGGAATTGTGTTTTCAAAAGTTTCAATTCAATGTGATAATACTAGTGTCATTAATATTTCCAAAAATCCTATTCAGCACTCTAGAACATATAGATATAAAACATCATTTTATCTGTGATCATGTTCTCAAGGGAGATATTGACCTTGAATTTGTTTCAACTACATATGAGCTTAATGATATTTTCACAAAATGTCTTGATGAAAAGAATTTTGCTTCAATTCGTAGGCGCATTGGCATGTGTGATTTGAATGAGTTTTGATTGATTATTTGTGCATAATTTATGTTCATATGCATTCATGTATACATATATATCAAAATGATCCATGTGATAAGTGAAATCACTGAAGTTGGAAGGAATAAGTTTTTGAGTTTTGGTCTCTATAAGTATACTGTGCGCATTGGATATGGTATTGTGCGTGCATAAGTATATATGATGGATTTGAATTTATTAGTTATGGATGCTATGTGCATCGCAGAGGTACTATACGCATAGAACTTTGTGATTTTTTTCAGTTGAAGAATCTCTGGGTTATACTGTGCGCGTGCTTGATATGCTATGCACGTAGTCAAACGATGAATTATTTTGAGGCATTATGTCTAATGTTTTTGTGGGCTTAGTATATGGTACTATGCACATCGTATTTGAGGCAGAAGCACTGAGTTCAGAAGAGTTTGTAGAACGTGCATGGAAGGATATATCACGTACGTGGAACATCATGTGATAAGCCACGTTGAATGACTCACGCACATTATATCCAATGTGAACAGTGGACTCATGTGCGTAGTATTGAAGGAAGCATGTAGATGCTATTTTGTTTATTTTTATGCGCGTGTTACCGGATGATGCGTACGTGAAACCTTAACCTCATTTCCCTCAAAGTCATGTCTGTGCGCGTAGTATATATATTGTGCGCGTAAATGGTCTTCTCTACTTAAATACCCAAAAAATCAGTTCCCTCTCATTTCTCAAAACGAAATCTCTAAACCTAAAAATTCTCTCCTGCTCAAATTTTCCCACGAATTCACTTCTCTCCCTCACTCAGAAACACAATCAGTCACTTTCAAACACACTCAACCAATTTCATCTCAGATTTCCCCTAATTACCAAAAACCCTAATGCACTTTCTAACCTTAAAACCTCACGCAACATCCTGTTCCAATAATGCTAAAGAGAATAACTGAGGTTCGAACAAAGAAAGCTTATGACAAGAATGCTTCTGAGCAAGGCGAGTCATCTAGGGGAGTCAAAAGGCCACTGAACACTCAACAGAAGCAAGATTTCATGGCATAACGTCACCAAGTGTCTCCTTCGTCGAAGAAATTGAAGAAGAAGAATAAGGGTGTTATTATTGAAGATGAGTTTGATTTGGTGAAGTTTATCGACATTCAAGTGGCTAGACTATACAATCATCTAGCAAGGGTGGAGTTCTCAGATGCAAGGCTATATTATTTTTGCTTCTTAAATGAAGGAGATTTGGAAATTGAAGAGGATTTCAGTAGGTTTGGAATCGAAAATTTATGTGTTGTAGGAGATGACTACTACCCAAAAATGGTGAAAGAATTTTATGCCAATGCTAGGTTGTGGCAGAATAGAGATGAAGATGATCCTCCTGGATTTGGAGATATGGGTGTATCTAGTAGAGTGAATGGGCAAGAACTTATGGTGAATGAAGAATTGTTGCACAATTTGTTTGGGTTGTCCAACCGAGGTTGTATTGTCAAGAAGGAAAAAGGGGGTCAATGAATTTCTCGATGAAAATGCAAACAAGATTGGAGTAGACATTGAGGCAATTAAGAAGTGGATGCTTGAGAAAGCTGAAGTGGTGAAATTTGATGCAAAACTCCTTCATCCGAATGAATTTGGTGCAAAGAGGAAAATGGTTCATTTGGTTTTCACAAAAATCTTGCAACCAAAGTCACACACACAGTCCCCTCTTACAAACCAGAACATGATCATCATGTATTTGTTGATGAACGCAAGGGGAGTATATTTCACTGATGTGATTATTGATTGGATTCTGGACAAGGTAAAGAATTTCAATTTACCTACTTTCAAGCTTAAAGGTAGGCAACAAAGAGAGTGTTGGATCAAGGGTGATCAACATTAAGTTCCTTTTATATTTTGATGAAGTGCAAAACATTTGAGTTGAAGCAAAACATGTTGGAAAGCTCAAAATTGTGAAACAAAGACTCTGATGCAGTTAACGTGCGTTAGTGTGAGTTTAACGTACGTAACAAAGGCCTCACGTACGTCAAGAAATAGTCACGTACGTGAGAGAAGGCGTGAAGACAAGCAGAAGCAAATTGAATGATGAAAAGAGCAAACTCACGTATGTGAGAATATACTAACGTACGTGAGACACATCTAACGTATACGAGATAAACTTTGATGTACGTGAATCATGCTGGAGCTTGATTAACGTATGTGAGATGAACAACATAGGTACGTAATCTAGAGAATTTGCAGGTGACACATGTGAGGATAAAGTGGCGTACGTGAGAGTGACACATATAGCATTAAATGCAATCCAACAGCTAGTTTCTTCAAAGCAACAGTTATATGGCATGAAAATGCTATAAATACATCAAGGAAGGGCAGAAAAACATGGATGATCATACGCTTTCAAGTGTCAAACATTTTCATCATTCCATCACTCCCAAAACACTAAATTCAAGCTAGAGAGAAGATTATGAGCATCAATCAAACACTTGTACTCCTAGCATAGAGCTTTCAATTTTGTAAACTATTTTGTAAAACTCTTTGAGAGTGGGAAAATGTTTGTTGTGAACCTATAGAAAACAACATTGTAATGACTTTAGAGGTTTGAGCCTTAATCAACCTTAGGTAGGCTTTAGAGGGGTGAGCCCTAATCAACCTTGTAGGCTTTAAAGGGGTGAGCTGTAATCAACCTTGTAGGCTTTAGAGGGGTGAGCCGTAATCAACCTTGTTGGCTTTAGAGGTGTGAGCCGCAATCAACCTTGGTGTAAGACTTTTCTAGATTGAGCTGGAATCAATCTCCATTATAATGGAAATCCTAAATGAGACTTATGTAGTGGATGTAGGTATGGTTGGCCGAACCACTATAAATTGCGGTGTTTTCTCTCTTCATTTCAACTAGCTTCCGCTCTCCAAACTCAACCAAGGCATCCTCAGGAAAATTCTCCAACAGAGAGAGTATGCCATTTGCAAGTCATCTTACCAGAATTTTCCAATTGATGTGATCTTTGAAGAGTATGAATCACTACAAGTGTTGGAGGCACAAAAAATCAGAACTGAATCACTTCGAGTGATGAAGTTATTCAGAACTATA
>CAODLS011512153.1:0-17423 GCA_948243855.1 Flueggea neowawraea
CGAAGGCATTTTGCGTTGCGTTTCTTATGACATTCTTCAGTGTCTTCGATGTGCCTGTGTTTTGGCCGATACTGCTTTTCTATTGGGTGATGCTGTTTACTCTCACTATGCGGAGACAGATTATGCACATGATTAAGTATAGATACGTTCCATTCTCGTTTGGAAAGCAGGTATGCTTAATTTGATCTGCTTTTAGGCTTGTATTCGATCATTATTTGATTCTTTTGGTCTGATCGCATGATCGTATTTTTTTCTTGGCAGCAATATGATAGAAAGAAGGCAGCTTTAACCGACAGCGTGAGCCTTTCTAGTGATTGAACCCCTCGCATATTTGAACCTCAAATAGAACATGTTTGCTCATTGCTTCTTCACTGTGGTTTTGATTGCTCTTGGCAATTTACGCTTACAGCTGAATCGTTTAAAGGCGCTATTGTTGAAGCTATTGAAGCAATTTTGGTTCACTGGAAAATTTCAGAACTGTGTTTACTTGAAACAGCAAGAGGATTCTGATGTTTGTTTTCGTCGGAGTCGAAATGGGCATGCTGCTGTTTCTGTTGCTGACCTGCTAGATTTATTAGCTTGTACGTTAACGGGGGGAATATAAGTCAATCAATTCAATAGGATTTCGCTAAATTGTTATAAATTTTTGTTCTTTCAAAATTCTTAACATGTCAGTTATCTTTTGTAACTGCAATGCATTTCCTGAGAATGAAAGCCAGTTTCCTGTTCTTTCGTTTTGTGTTTCACTCGTCTTAGCAAGTAGTTGATTGAAATGTAATCATACACTCCATTACGTGTAGGTAATGTACCGACTTGGTTTTTCTGCCGGAGATTTAAGGATGCTTCCGATGCATCTAGTGATCTGAGATTCAGGGAACAGCCTGTGATGATAACCGTCAGTGGGTGCTGTTAACCAGAAAAGTGCTCAAAATGAATAATTTGTTTTCAGACGCCTATAAGAATGGAACAAAAAAAACTCCACAAAAATTTCGGCATTTTCAAGTCAATCCATTAAGCAATCATGTTGATGCAAAGACATCCAGAAGTTCTTACAGTTCTTTTTTCGCCCATAAAACAAGAAATTGAAAGGAAAAAAATATATAAAAACAATCAAATTCTGTTCCCCACCAGGGTACAGAGTATTGAGTATACAATCTTTTGTGTATGAAAAACTTTGAAACAGAAGCTCAGGAGTCAGGAAGCTGGCCTGTAATAACCGTAGACTCCATAAAATGTCTGAGCGAAAGTGAGTATCAAAAGCACAACAGCAGCAACGAACGAGATGATCGCCCAAGGATTGCTGAAGTAATTGTGTTTCAAGCTAGCACGCCAAGCATTCCACCGGTGATTGTAATAGTGATTCATTTCCTGAGACAACCGGGAAAGGTAGCTGTTGTTAATGTCGAAAACCACCTCCTGACAGAGGCGATTGAAGAGGTCTGCGACTTCAGCATCACTTCCAAGCCAATGCTCAATTATCCCACAGTAATGGAGGTAAGCCACATCCTGAGGAGAGTTGATCAAGTTGTCCATGAAGATGACATATGAGGTTATGTCATTGCTGCAGTCAAGTTGGCATTGCTCAAATGCAATGAGATTGAGGAAAAGTGACTTGGTACCGTCATGGATCAAGAGTCTAGGCATCCGGAGAACCCCATTCTTGAACTTTATATCCCAGAAACGATCTGTCTTTCTTTTCTTGAACTTGATTCCTGCCTCTCTGAGCTCTGTGACACAGTGAATCAGTTGCGTACGACGTTTATCTGCAACACGGTTGCTATGTGACCATCTCTTGATCCAGACTCGCGGCACAGGTTTAGGCCCTGAGCGCAGGAGACTTCTCCGGAAAACATCAAGGCAATGGAGTCCTCCTTGATCTGATAAGGGATCAAAGGTAGTGGTGTAACCCATGGAGGACTCCAATTTGTTCCTGTCACTCTTTGTTAATGGCTCATCTGTTGGCGATAGTGGATCAAAGAACCCGAGAGCAAGCTTGGCTACAATTCCTTTCTGGTCAGGATCATTGAACTGGAGGCCTAAAAGCCGATCCAATATGAAGAGTGGAATCTGATTCTCCAGCATTATCATATCTCTCTGGATAGAATGCATCGAGCCACGCATTGCAAACACCGGATCATGTCTAGGATAACCAACGCGTGTGAACCCTTCTGCAGCACCTCGAAAGAGTTCAAGCATGAAGCAACCATCAAGAACCATCATTTCCACAAATTCATTGCTGCTGAGAGTAATCTGTCCTTCATAACACGAACGAGCCCTCTCTTCGAGTTCTCTTATTGAATCAAGACAGAGCTTAATGTCCTGATTATTACGCTTCAGGATATGATGTAGGGCACGCCACTTATGGCGATCCATTTGTCGCAGTCTTCTTTTGCCATGGTGATAAGGCCCCAGGGAGACTATCTGAGGGACATAAGCCTTGTCATCACCTTCTCGCAGGTAGTGAGGGATCCTATAAATGCACAGTTTTTCCCAGGAGCCGGCTGCATCATCTTCGCGAGCTTGATCAAGCTTTTCCCTGATGGATATCACCCATTCAGAATCAGGCTCTCGATCTTGATTTCCTCCATCAGCTTTATCCGCAATTTGCAGATTTTCCTGCTCTTTTCGCAACTTCAGTTGAGGCTGTCCAGGAAATTCAAGCAGTGATGTGCCGGAGGGTGATTTTGGCGCTGGAGATTCTAGTGTTTCTCTGAGTTTAACCGTGATCAGATACCAGCTTAAAAGCTCTTTGTTGAACACTGCAACCATTTTTCCTGAACCAAAAAGGGTAAACTCATACTTCCATACCCACAAATTCTTATCCAGCAACAAGCTGATCATGATATAAAGTGAGTTAGATATTCATTATTAAATTCTTTAATTGACCTGAACCAATGAATGGACCCCGTTGCTGGGAATAACAATTTCCACATTACTTTTAAGGCCTATTTCACTTTCAACTTTTCTGGTGTATATACTATCATTCTTTTCATTGGTTCTGCTGAAAGATTTCAGCCAATAACAAACACTATCTTGATATGGCTGAGATCATTGGCATCAAATGTTTCATAAATCAGCATCATATTTGGTATAAATTTCGCCACATTCAATTCGCAGCCTCTAACTCATTCAAATTTAGCTCACAAACTTCCAATTTCCTTCCACATTACTCGCAGAAAAGAAAGAAATGATGCAGCAACGACGTGGTTTACCTGAAAGTTGATTTATTTTGCAATATTGCCAGATCATAGATACCCCACCTGTTAATATCACGTAAATGATTTTCAGAAAGCAAAAGATAAACTCTGAATATTGAATAATGCTAGTTGGGAGGAGGTGGGACATAACAAGCTGGAATTGTAATATAATATATCAGGCGGCAGGACTGTATGAATGATAGAACTGCTTGGCCATTTCTATGAATATGCTTGTAATTTAAGCATTATCAAAATTTATTTTTGCCTTGTTGGTACAATCATTAACATGTAAAAAAAAGAGAAATCCATTTCTCACTTTTGTGAAGCACTTGATTTTAGGAACAAAAAATACTTGGAAGAATGAGAATCAAGAACTTTGGTTGGTTAGACTTTTAGGTGGAAACACTGATACCTCAAACTCTGTTGGTGCTTCACAAGGCGCAGAAAATTGGCTGCTTTGTATTTTTTTTTATACGCATAACTATTAAATGCATCAGTCACTATGCAACATGAACTTACCAACATTGGACCCTGCTAAAATAAATAATGAAGCACATTTGAAATGCGTTTTCTGTGAATTCAAAGATGAGGAACGTTAAACCAATGGGCCATGGATGTAATCAGAGTTGTGGGACATGTACATACAGTAAAGATGATCGGACATATACATCAATTTTTTTCTCCAACACCCAATTTGTCATCAAATACAAAAAAAAATCAAGAGTATGCTTTTTCAATAATGAAATGTAAGATTTGACGTATTGCTATCTATTAAACTACTCCATATCCTTTGACAAAACTCAAACAATGTTGCTTAAACGTGCACTCTTCCTTTTATGCTACTTGAAGAAAAATCAGGAAAGCCATTTATTGTACAATTCATAGGTGCATCAAAAGTTTTCATTTCGAGAAACTGGAATCTCAAAAACCATCCAATGACTTACAAATGCTGAATTTAATGAAAAGAAAAACAGCTTCAAGTGAAAATTTTAGCAACACCTAGTTCAAAGTCGTCTACATAATTACATTGCCAAAACCAATATACAGATTTTAGATAATTGCATTAGCAAAATCAATACTGAATCTATATATGGAACATTTTGTATGCAAGAAGTGAAAGCCGAATAAAGGCCCCACTGAAAGTGAGTCGTTTGAATGGATAATACTAATAGTCTATTGACTTTATGCAGGCCTGGAAAGAGTTTGCGCACGTTACTCTTTTACATAAAAAGAAAATTCCTTAATTGTTTAATTTGTTAGGTGAAACTTGAGATAATAAACTCAAGTTTGACAGATAAGAAATTCTTCTCTTCTATATATCTTTCTTCGAATGTACAACAGATATATATAGGAAATACAATGATGCTACAGTAAACGAAATTAGGTTAATTTGCTTTACAACAAGGAAACAAAAGCTGTAGACAGAAAATATGACTGTAAAATCCCTACATTAACAGAGAAGAAAATCTCAACACTCCCCCTCAAGTTGGTGCATAGATGTCACACATGCTCAACTTGACAAGAAATTTTGAGAACACTTGATTTGAAACAGCTTTAGTAAGAATATCAGCAAATTGATCCTCAGACTTAATTTTAGGTTCCCATCTAACTTTTCCTTAATAAAGAACCTATCTACCTCCACATGTTTTGTTCGATCATGTTGAACAGGATTGTGAGCAATATCACATGCAGCTTTGTTGTCACAATACAATCTGATTGGTCGAGTAGACGCAAATCCTAAATCTTGTAAAAGAAACTTTAGCCATAATGCTTCACAAATTCCAAGGGCCATACCTCTAAATTCAGCTTCTGCACTTGAGCGAGCAACAACGTTTTGTTTCTTCCTTCTCCATGTAACAAGATTGCCACCCACAAAGGTGAAGTTACCAGAAGTTGACCGTCTATCATCTATTGCTCCTGCCCAATCAGCATCAGTATATACATCAATGTTTTGATAATCTTCATTTTTTGTGAACAATATTCCCTTCCCAGGAGCAGATTTCAAATACCTCAGAATACGCATAACTGCACTCATATGTTGCTCTCCAGGATTGTGCATAAACTGGCTAACAACACTTAAAGCATAAGCAAGATCCGGCCTTGTGTGTGTTAAGTACATTAGTCTCCCTACAAGTCTTTGGTACCTTCCTTTATCAACTAGCACGTGATTTGACTCGATACATAACTTCAAGCCTTCTTCCATTGGTGTCTCAGCTGGTTGGCAAGCTGACATACCAGTTTCATGTAAAAGGTCCAGAGTATACTTTCATTGAGACAAAAAAAATACCTTTATTGGATCTAGAAACTTAAATTCCAAGAAAATATTTCAGGGAACCAAGGTCTTTCATTTGAAATTCTGCAGATAAGTAGTCTTGCAGTGCTTTCCTTTCCTCTGGATCATTCCCTGTAACCACCATGTCATCGACGTATACAATTAGTGCAGTTATCTTTCCTTGTTGCCTTTTTAGAAATAAAGTATGGTCTGAATTACTTTGATGGTATCCAAATGCTATAATGGATTTTGTAAACCTTCCAAACCATGCTCTTGGAGACTGTTTTAACCCGTACAATGCTTTCTTCAATCTACACATCTTTTGACTATTTTTTTCTGACACCAGACATCCTGGTGGAAGTTCCATATAAATTTCTTCAGATAATTCTCCATGCAGAAATGCATTCTTAACATCAAATTGTTGTAACGGCCAATCCAAGTTTGCAGCTAAAGATAACAAAACTCGATCTGTGTTGATTTTAGCTACTGGTGCAAAAGTATCTGTGTAGTCAATCTCATAGGTCTGGGTATACCCTTTTGCTACAAGTCTCGCTTTGAATCTTTCAATTGTGCCATCTGCTTTATACTTCACAGTGAAAATCCATCGACATCCTACTGGCTTCTTTTCCGGCGGGCAATCAACAAGATCCCAATTTCCATTCTTTTGTAAGGAATTCAGCTCCTCACCCATAGCAGCTTTCCACCTTGAGTCAGTTAAAGCTTCCTGCTCACTTTTAGGAATAGTTACAACAGATAATTGATTCACAAATGCTATATTTGATTCTGACAAACGATGGTTAGACACATAATGATTCATAGGATATTTGACTTTACTAGAAAGTTTAGGTTCATATGTCAGTTTAGGAATACCTCTAGTGAGACGTGGTGCCAATTGCCTTTTTTCGGGATCAAGAACTGGATTAGGAACATCCTCAGCAACCGATTGGTGTGGTATATTAGTGAGAGACTCTGACTCAAATGATGGAGCTGGTTCTATCATTTCTCCCATTTCCAAGTGATCATTATCATAATGATCCAAAGGTAAACCACTTATATCTAAGTCACATACACCATCTTTTCTAGAACAACCAATTTCCTTAAAACTAGGATAATCACACTCTAGAGTATCAATATCTAGAGTCTGAATTTCCTTCTGGGACTCCCCCTGAAGTTCAGACTCAGAGGCAAAATACATTGAATCTTCATGAAATACCACATCCATTGTGACAAACATACGTTTGGTTGGAGGATGATAACATCGATAACCCTTCTGGTGTATAGCATATCCAAGAAAGACACATCGAAAAGCGCGCGGCGTCAACTTGTTGCCTTGGTGCTGATGAAGATGTACAAATACCACACCCCCAAACACATGAGGAGGCAAATTTGGAACAGTTGGAGAAACCACACTTTTAGAGAGTACTTGAAATGGTGTTTGAAAGTCAAGGGAGCTGGAGGGTACCCTATTAATCAAATATGCTGCTGTAGTGAGTGCCTCTCCCCAATAAGATAGTGGCATATGTGCTTCAATTAACATCGCACAAACAATCTCCACTAAGTGTCTATTCTTTAGCTCGGCAACACCATTATGTTGGAGAGTATTAGAACATGTAGTCTGGTTGATGATTCCATGTTCCTCTAAATACCGTCGAAGTTCAGAGCTTTGGTACTCTCCACCATTATCACTGCGTAGAACCTGCACCTGTGCATTGTACTGAGTTCCAACAAATTTATGAAATTTCTGAAATAACAAGTTCACTTCACTTTTAGCCTTGATTAACCACAACCAAGTCATCCTAGTACAATCATCAATGAACGTGACAAACCACCGTGATCCACCCAAAGTTGGAACTTTTGACGGACCCCATACATCAGAATGTATAACCATAAAAAGACGAGGACTTTTATTTAAAATTAATGGAAATGAAGTTCGGTGACTCTTGGCTAGTTCACGCACATCACATTGAAAACTAAAAACATTCAATGTTTCAAATAAGCTAGGAAATATTTTTTTTAAATAACAAAAGGAAGGATGTCCCAAACGTCGATGCCATAGCCATATTTCAGAGTTTTTATTCTCCTTCCTAGTGCCATCCACTGCCAAAACTTGACGTAATTGTTCTGAACTCTTTGACTCCAAGTCTAAGTAGTACAACTTCCCTTGCCTAATACCACAACCAATCGTCTGCTTTGTCTGAATTTCCTTGAATAGACAAAAATCAGGCCAGAGAATGACAACACGATAAAGATTTGGTGACAAATT
This sequence comes from Flueggea neowawraea, assembly GCA_948243855.1. NCBI lineage: Eukaryota > Viridiplantae > Streptophyta > Magnoliopsida > Malpighiales > Phyllanthaceae > Flueggea > Flueggea neowawraea. The sequence goes on from CAODLS011512153.1 coordinate 7,733, forward strand.
GTACTCTAAAGATGGAACAACCAAAACAGAATCAAGGTTTAAAATATTAGTAAGGGTTAAGGAGCCTTCCCCAATAACTGGGGTTGTGTTACCATTGGCTGTGGAAACAAATTTTTGTGAAGACTGTTTAATATGTGAGACATGTCTAGAATCAAATGTCATATGGTCTGTAGCACCCGTATCAATTATCCATGTACTATTAGAAATAGGTACAGTAATATTTAAAGCCTTACCACAATTATCTGTAGCTACAACCAATGCTGAGCCCTTTTTAGAAATATCCTCATCTGTAGTTGTTTCTGCAATAGCAGCACTGGAAATTTTCTTGAAATTCTTCTTTCGAGGGGCACGACTATGATCCCACCATTATGGATATCCGACAATTTCATAGCAACGATCCTTGATATGCCCATTTTGATCACAATGAGTGCATTTATAATTAGACTTGTCAGCTCCTTTGTTTGTCTTTGATCGATTCCGTGTTACCATTGCAGTAGCCTCATAACTTTCAGATTCTCCCTTCAACGTAATACGGCGTACTACCTCTCGCCGAACCAATGCATAGCATTCTTCCAAATCTGGAACTGGTTTTTTACGTAGGATCTCTCCTCGGATTTGGTCAAAATCAGCATCCAATCCGGCTAAAAATATATGTACCCTTAGTCTCTCAATGGACTTTTGGTATACTGTAATGTCATCTGGATCTTTCATGACAACTTTATCGCGATGATCTAATTCCCGGAATACCTCAGTCAATTCTCCATAAAATTCGGAAAGAGATTTTCCACTCTGTTTGGCTGTAAAAGCCTTTTGATTCAAAGCGAAAACTTGCAATTCATCACTTCCATCGTAGAAGGCTTTTGATAAAGCATTCCAGATTTCATAGGCCGTGGGTAAGCGTACATACCGTTTCATAATATCTGGAGTCATGGACATCAGCAGCCATCTCTTCACTTTTTGATTATCAGCATACCACTTTTCATATCCTTCTTCTGATTCTACAGGTGGTTTTGTTTTGCCATGAATATAAGAGAGTTTCTCTCTTTCAGCAATATGCATCTCCATCAGTTGTGACCAAATATCATAATTTGATTCTGTAAGGGTGATTCCTGCATTGAAGGAACCTTCAGATTGAACAACAAAAGGAATCGATTTCATTCCCCATGATTCAGTATTTTTTCCACTCATTTTTATTTCAAAGGTTTCAGATTTCAAAGAGGTTGGCTCTGATACCAACTCAAGTTTGACAGATAAGAAATTCTCTCTTCTATGTATCTTTCTTCGAATGTACAACAGATATATATATAGGAAATACAATGATGATACAGTAAAGGAAACTAGGTTAGTTTGCTTTACAACAAGGAATCAAAAGCTGTAGACAGAAAATATGACTCTGTAAAATCCCTACATTAACGGAGAAGAAAATCTCAACAAATAATTAAATGGTTCTTTGTTTTCCAGTTTTATGCACGACTTTCTTCGTTAAACAGATTGTTCATGCAGTCATCAGGACACTGAATATTAACGATCGTTCCATTTTACCTGTTTTAGTCTATGAGGCGAGCTAGTTTCTCAGTTGAAACAGATAAATTATTCATAATAATTACAATTTTTTTCATATATTTGGCTCCTACCAGAAGTAGGAATTGAACCCTCAATGACCTTTTTTTAAAACTGTTTTAATGCAGGACCTGGAGGCCTCATTGCTGACCTGTACTATAGGCCCAGAATGAGTGGGAAGCCCCTAGACTAGGACAGGGCTAGCTTCTTTGGATTTATCCGGTCTGGTGTCCAAAGGATACTGGTTCGGTAGTTCTTAAAAAAAATTGTTTTAATGTCTAAGGTTGCTTTAGTAACAACTAAAATTTTACACAGCATTCACACGAAACATAAATTTAGTAAAATTAGAGTGAGAACTAATATATATAAAAATAGTAATGGATTTCAATTAATATTCTAATAAATAAATTCGATGTTAAATTTTCAGGAGAAATGAAATGGCGACATAACAATATTAGTTTTTAATGGTGCTAATTAAACAAATGAAGATCAATATTTACAACAACAATCATTTAAACTGAAACATCCTGATGTAATCCTTTCCAGGAAATTGGGGGCAATTGGGCTACTTTGTTAGCCATCATGTTTGGATCTGTCCAATTGCCCTTGATTATTCCAAGAAAGATGCTTTAGGCACTGCTAACCTTGTCACCAGTGGATTCCTGAACCCAGTAAGGTCTAACAGATCCCTGATTTTTCTTAGTTGGGTAAGATGCTTCCATTGCAATTCCACATTTGCCTTTATAATCAACAACATTCCTCTCCATTCTGATGTATCCGTTCTCACCCCAGTTCGTCCCCCATGAGTTCCGCACAATCCAATAATCAACGCCATTTTCTGTGCCATAACCAACTATTATTACGCCGTGGTCAAGTTGTGAACCACATTCGCCAGTGAAAACACCCTGAAAAACAATTACATCAGCAAACTTTACATTCATTACGCAAATGTTTTCATAATCTCATTAATCTTTAAGCTAAATTATGTCTCAGACTTACCGACTCGTAGAATTGTAAAGCCATGCCACTAGCTTCAATGGCCACACTAACGGGCTGATGTGCCACGGCCTTTTGCAACGCTTTCTCGTCGAAGGGCATAACATCCTCGAAACCGTCAATCGAGACGACCCTAGCATTCTTCTGCATAAATATTCAAACAACAAAAATGCTCAGAAAAAAATTATAGACACCCGACTCTGAAAATGATTGAACAAAGAGTTGGGTCATTTACTTTAGCAGGGTCACATTTGTCATCAGCGCCTACGTAGGGATAGTCTTCTTCAGAATCCAAGCCACCATTTTCAATAATGAACTGGAAAGCATAATCCATGAGACCTCCATTGCAGCCGGCGTTATAAGACCTGTCACAGTCCACAAGTTCTTGCTCGGACAGGGAAATTAGCTGTCCAGTCGCAATCTGGTTTATCCCCTCCACGGAAGCCACCGTCGCAAAGGCCCAGCAACTGCCTGAAACCAGTCGATGATTTTGGGTTTAACGAAGCCCAAAGAATGTAACTTCAAAATTATGGTTTTTGATTGTGGAAATGATTCGGTCCAATCGGTTTGACCCACTTGGGTACTTGTGAGATCCTAGAATTCTGTGAACTGAATGACGCCTAACAAAGAATCACGTGTCCGAACTTCAAAGCGGCCAGTCTTAACTAACTTTCTGCATCACCACAAAAATAACTACCGTTCTGCCGCTATCTTTTAGTATCCATTCAATTTTTTTCACACTATCCAACAAGATATAATTCAAAAAAAATCACCAAAAATAATTCACCACTCTTAACTATTTTTCTTTTTAAATTTTAAGACTTGTTTAGAATGAGTAATATATTTTGTATTTTGCACATTTTAAATAATTTTTATAATAGTTATATAATAAAAAAATAGAGAAAAAATACGCTAAATGTAATGAGTATCAAACAAGCCCTTGAAATTCACATAAATACTATAAATTTTTATCAACAAAAATTTATGTACGTTATCGATGCATATTCAATTTTTTGATTAAACATGATGTGATTAGAAGTAAATATATAAAATCAAAATAAATATAATAATTACTTACCACAACTTCCTTGATCTTTGATGGGATTAACAGCACCCTGAGCGCTCCAATCGATGGATTCCGGCAACTTATCTCCGGCCAGGAAAGCATATCTGAGACTTGGATTTTTAGACTTCATGACTCTACGTTTAGTATCAGACCTAGTGCCCAAAAACATGGACCGGTACTCTTCATTGGTAAGATCCGCAAACCTGGTCAGACCAACTTTATAGGTTCGGTTTTGGGAGTTATGTTCATCAATAAACCTAAGATTATTCTTGAAAATTTGGAACCTCTTGTCTTCCTCTCCTAACCCATTGTAGGCTTTGCCATGTTTTGCTTGCCACAATCTGTATATACTCATGACCTCCTCATCACTTCTCCATCCAGTTGAAGAGTGGTCAAGATTGTAATTTATGATTGACATGCCCAGGGCATGTGACACAGTGAAAAAGAAGAAGAAGAGGAGAAGAGTTGATATTGGCGGTGTCATGTTTGAACTGCGAAGGTGCACAAAAGAGAAAGACTTGGTTTGCGAAGTTGAGGGGTTTGTGAGGATAAATTGAGAGTGAGTATGTATCCAATTTATAAAGGCAGTGAAATTGATTTAATATTGCTACTGGGGTTGCATTATTAATTGTAAAGATTACAATTTATAAAATTAAAAGAAAAAAATAGTAAGTAGTGCACGAGAGAAAAATAACTAATTAGGTGTCCGATGGGGAAGTAAAAGACAAGTTATAGAGATGTGTGGGACTCTGATATCACTGTTAAAATTTTAGACAAATATACGTAGAAAATAAAAAATTTTGTCCATGAATTCTACTAAATGCATGCAATACAATAAAATCAATTAGGGAAGATGTGTTTATCTCACTAAATCGCAATGCAGAACCTGAGAGGATGCTACTAAATTTGAGTCATAAATGCTGCAGATTGCGAATGTTTTTTTACTGCTATCCACACAAATGAGTTGCCTAGCGAAATTGGTGTGCTAGTACCGGTTCGAAGTACACTTTCTTGTTGTTGTGAGTTAAAGACAACACCAATACAAAGGCTAATTAATCAACCCTAGTCTATAGGTAATTATTGCATTTAACCTAAAAAATTAGGAAATTAAGGTATGAATAATTTTTTTTACAACCGAATGGTTACAGTAATTCTTGTAATTGTTTTTATCAAAATGTAATATTTATTTATTAAAATTTATAATTTTATAATTAATAATTAATTAATAATTTTTATCTATATATTATAAATTTTTAAGATCGTAATAAGAGAAAGTTGTATATCAATAAAAAAATGTTACACCATAATTATAAGAAGGATAGTAGGAAAAAAAATCCGTAGAGTATAAAAAGTATTTTGGTCACTGCAAATCATGTTTTGCCACCAAGGATCCACGTGTACTTTGCTTAATAGAACCATCTCCTGAGTTCTTTTTCTTTGTAATTTTATTACACCAACCAGTCAATCTAGGAGGATGTGCCATCAACCGTCGAGAATTTTAAAGAGCACAGCGGCTGCTACGAACAAGGCTATGTATAAGATTACATCACTTCTCCTACCATTTCCTGAAAAACGACACAGTCTAATAAATTAAACTACAAAATATCAACTCCATAAAATCGTTAAATAGATTAAAATACATGCAATATGTTTCTCTCCAGTGGTTTGAAACATAAAATAATAAATTGTCTCTAAATTAGAAAAGCCTTAATATTAAATCTCTCAAATAATAAATACTTTCCATTCAAAGCATCCATAAAATATAAAATATACAAAACACATTTTTTTCCCAATAAGCCTTATTATTTTAATGTTTTGAATTGAAACAAGTTTTTTTTTGCTAAAAATAGTTTAACAGAATTAAGTTGGAGATAAAAAAAAATTGTCACAATTCAAGTGACATATTTTCTTATCAGTAATAAATAATAACTTAATTTAACATCAACAATTTGTGAGAGATTGAGAAACGTTCATACCCTAAAAAGCGTCCACATGCAATCTCTCACAATTCACTCTTGCATCCTAAAATGAAAAAAACGTTACGGAAGTTTCAAAAAAGAAAAAAATAATGAACATTAGGACAAAATCATTAGTTAGTTGCATGATAAATCAACAAACCCATATGCTGCACATCGTCATGCCCAAGAAATCTTTTCGTAATCGTAATCTGTTGTCAGAAGAAAACTGGTCCGGCCGCCCACCACAGCGTTCACGCTTCTTCTTTCTCCGGCCCATAAACTAATACCCAAACACGTCACTCACATTATTTCTTCTCCAAAGGTACGATGCATCTACCAGTCCAATCTCAACAACTTCCCCCACTCCTCTCTTCAACTTGCTCTTCTTGTTCTTACCTGTCCCACATGCTCTCTGCTACTTTACCACCTCACGATACGACATTGATTTCAACTTCCAGTTTATATATCATCAACTGTCTGCATTGCGCTGACTGAAAATCGAACCACGACCTCTTAGTGATGAAATTAACATTATTACCATTAACAAACTGTTATTTTAATATTATTATGCTGGCCTCAACATGATTTCAATACGATTAATCAACCGCCTGTTAATTAGTAGTTAACATGCTGACAGTGGATGAATTTTACCAGTCAAGTTACATGATTTAGATCAAGCGAAACCTATGAGCCAGAACATAATTAGTTTAGGCTGGAATCTTAGATTTGCATGAATAGATTTGTGGAAATCAACAAGGACATCAATAAGAGAAAGGAATTTTTATTACAGCTCATTTGATTTCTAACAAGTTTGTATTCCTATTCAGAAGATCATATGTATAAAAATTTGAGGCACATGAAAATACAGAATGTATCCCACATTTCTAGGCTGCAGATGCAGGACTGCTATCGATGATCAGTGAATTCTTTCATGTAACTATAATTCTAATCAACCCAAGTAAAAAGAAAAAATTTTAATGTGAACTTTAGGTGGAATGGAATTCAACCTCAAACGCATATTTATCAGCTGGCCTAACTGTATGCAACGGTTGCCTTCCCGAATATAACTGCCGCGGCGGGTAGGATATCGTATGAGTTTTACTTTGCGGCTGAAACCTCCTGGTTGATGCACCGAGCTAGCAGTATGAAAATTCACAGCAGTATTTCTCTAGTATAATCAGTTCTGTTCTAAATGGCTAGTAGAAGGCTGTGAATCCGTGGTTTTTGTTTCATGCTTCCTCTTACTTCGAGAACTTCTTCTGGGCGATCGGGTAGTCTTAGTGGAATGCTTATAGGTATGCTCTTGGACCAGAACTGATGTCTTTTCATTTGAAGGGAGTTCGGGAGGAGCGTCTGGCCACGGTGTTCGTTTTGATGGAACCGTGATTTCCAAAGGTGGGTCAATTATCCATCTGCATGTAAAAGAGAGGTAACAGTAAGAAAAACAGAGACCTTTTGCTAAATTGATAGAAAATTGAACAACAACCCCCCCCCGGGGGGGAAAAAACTACTATTCTACATGCTTGTCAACGAGAAACTGAATTAGTCAACAAACAATGACCAACTTCAAATGAAGCCAAGCAACTGCAATTGGGTAATGACATGCTGGCCTAGCAATGAAGCTGCTCAACAAGACAACAACTAGACAAAAATCTAGAACAAATTCATCCAATTTTTACTCTAATTAGCACAAATCTAACACAAACTGCAGTTTTGACTGTCCATAAACAAACCAAAGTTTTCAAATACTATTGCTCTAGCTAATAGATCTCACTAAGATGTGAGGAGCAAAGTTCAATGCATGCATCATGGCAAAGAAAACAATTTTACTGGAAAAAATTATGAATACGAAAGAATTCCACAGAAACCAATTTGTTTTTGTGAATTAAAATGATTGTTTTAGATCAATAAATGATTAATTTCCCACCTATTTATTCGGGAATATTCAGTTCAGAAGGTCAAATAAGCTTATTAACATGGAAAGATCATGGTTGTAATGAAATAATCTTATTTTGTACTAAAAAGCCAAAACACATCAAGAATCTGAAGGTGTTTTCACTTGCCTTATGACTTATGAGTAAGAATAAATGATGAAACACCAAAATCATAAAATCAGCAACATGATCCTCAAATTGTATAACATGATGTATCAAGTTGCATAAAAAAAATTCAATGCACATGGTACCACCTGCATTCACATGTTATTACCCCTCTCCCTCTGCCCACCCAGACTCCACGATGAAAGGACTACCAAAAATAGAAACAAGAAACCTCAAGTGGGAAAATAAAGCCAAAAGAATACAAAATTAAGCAATTATGGACACTTCAGAAATATGCTTGAAACAATGTAAAGAGCCAGTATGCACTCTTCTCATCTCCTAAACAATGAATGTAGATCCCATAGAAAGATTTTGGGCTGCTTTACGACCTTTTCTGACAAGACCTAATCTGATAATTTGACCCTTGATGCAAGGAATCATACAGCAAGGTTGAAACGAGAATACATTTGCATGCTCAAGTGTAATCAACCACTTTATAATAGCAATAGATTTTATGCAATATCAGTGCCCTTGGCCATGTATACCAGAGTCACTCTAGCGGCCCACTTCATTACATTGGAGCAAGAGAACCTAAATTACATCTATCAATGATTTCTGCAATGGCTGTAGAATGCATTATATTTTCTAACGCACAGAGGATTCCCCCCCAACCCCCCTTCTTTTTATTTTTAGGGACATGCTACTTATGTTTATCCTTGAGCGTTACTACGCGAGAAATCTACCATCAACTGAAATGTTAATCGTTGAGCATTGCTACTTACAAGGAACTAAAAATCTAATTTTTAGAGGCATGCTACTTAAGTTATAACAAATTACAACTATTTATACCACTAGGTTGAGTTCAATTCTACTGAGCACCAATGTATACAACAAGAGAACTGACTACTTATGCTTACGTTTTTTAGCAAGAATATATGGTAATCAACAAGGCATGAAAGTGCCCCTAGGTGTTGATCATTTTAGGAAACTAATTAATGATTAATTGAACAATTCAGGACCAAAACAAACAAGATAAGAAAATAGACGGCAAAGAAGAGAAAAAACTTACCCAGGAGGGAATTTGCTATCAGCACGAGCTTCCACACGAAGCCACCACAATAAAACTTGCCGTCCACAGCTTCCCAAAGGCTCCACCATAGACGGGACCTTAAGGAGAGACAAAGGACTTTCGACATCTTGATCATCAACTGAATCCAGATCTCTAACCCAATTAGGCATATCTTCAGCATCCTTCCAGAGCAATCTAGAATTCAACACAAACCCAGCCCACTCAAGCTTCCTCGGAAGCACAGTTGCCCTATCATCAATATAAACAGCACTCTTCCCTTCATACGGCAGTGAATTCAACGTATGCCAACCAACCAACATATTCGAAGCATTACAAGCCGGACCTTGAATAGGCATTCTCTGCGTTTTCTCCCCTTCCTCCTTCTCAAGGACAGCCAACTTCGATGAAACATCAGCACCACCCGAGTGAGCAAGAATGCCAACCGAAACAGCACCAAACCACTTCACATTTTGGATTTCATCAAATGATTCCACACTATGCATATTGCTATCATCTGCAAACATGACTATACCATCCAGCCTCTGCTTCCTCACAACTCTGCTTCCACCACAACACATCAAAAAAGAAAATCACAATCGAATTATCTTTAATTCTTCCAAAACACACTCTATTGACTCAATTTGACTACAAATTAAACAAAAACACGGTCTTACCTCAAAGCACGGAGTCGCATTTTTGCCTCCAACGCGTTCCTCCCCTCCCAGGTATTCGGCATTCTCTCATTAAAGCCGACATGAACAACCTTCAAACCCGATTTTGCAACAATCGAAGCCGTTTCATTACTAACACCACCAGCCTCCACCACGATCCAAACGACATCGTACGGGCCCAGCATCAACGAGTGCATAACGCCAGTCAAATGCAGCGTCTGGAAAGTCCGTACATAAGTAGGAGTAACTACAATAACAGTCCTGGGATTCTTCACTCCAAACTGCGCCCTCTGCTCTCTTTGAACCCTCTCTATGATCTGGTGAGCCCTCAT
>CAODLS011512160.1:0-12491 GCA_948243855.1 Flueggea neowawraea
CTTGAAGAAGCCGAATTCGGGCTGGAGTTAGGATTCGATAGAAGTTCTGGTTTAGGATCATTGTCATTGCCACATTCAGACATCCAAATGTTATTTTCTTTTGGCAACTTATTGGATTGGAAAATTCCTGGCCAACTCAAGTTGGTGATGTGATCAGAAATGGGTGAAGAAGGAGATGAAGCAAACTTTTTCTCAGGATATTGCTTCTGTTCATGGACTGAACCACCAAATGAATTCCATCTCTTAAATTCCTGTCAATAAACAAACTGAAAATTAGTTTACAGAAATACAGAACTAGTTACAGTTACATGCTTATAAAAGTTGAGGCAGTACCTTTTCGGCAGGTTTGGTCCTTTTGGTCTCTTCCTTGTACTGCAGCAGCCAATAAGGCAGGCTTGAGCTGGTAGAAATGGTAATGCCGTTGTTTTGAATGCTGCTAGCTTTTCTTTGAGCCTCTTTATTGAAGTTGACAGAGTAATCTGTGCAACAATTGTCAGCTCCAGATTCAAGCAGTGGCCAACTTGATCCATATGTAGATGCCTTGTTTCTTGACTGAGATTGCGAATCACTGAAAAAGAAAGCACAAAACCGACAGAAAGTAGGATTAAAATGGATGACTTGAACATGGTGGAGGATAGAATCAGCAATTGTTTTTAGCGAGAAGTGTTCAAAAGTTACCTATCAAGATTGAGACTAAGGCTCAAGCTGCCAACTGGAACTGTGAGAGGATGAAGTTCCCAGATTGTCTCCAGAGAAGGATGGCCTGCTTTACACTTCATGTAAGTTTGGAAAGTTGCAATCCCCACTAGCCACACTCTTCCAGTCTCACCAACTCCGCCAACTAATCTTTTCATCTCCATGATTATGTGCTCCACAGGACTACAGTAGTTAGTCCTTCGATCACTATAACTCGACCAGAAATCCGAAACCCATTTTAGATCACCTAAGTACAGAACCACCCCTCTATTCATATAGCTTTTCATAATGCACCTAAGCTCTGCAAGTTTCTGCTCAACTTCCTCTTTGGAAAGATTTCTGAGAGTGAACAGAGGAAGAGTTATGAACCTCACCGACCGCAAGTCTCCAGGAGCTTGACCTCTGTCGACTTTGTCCATTACTCCTCTGACTACGCTCTCGGCACTGGCTAGACACTCTCCTGTAATGACTATATTTCTTTTCTTCCTCACCAATGAGTTCAAAACACTCATTACGTCATCATTTCGTGCTTGTTCTAATGGTATGCTAGTTATGAGTCCAAACTTATGAGTAAAAGGCAGAGACTGAGGCAGAGTAGCACCAAAACCTGCAAGAGGTTGGCTACTAACAGGACTAGTTGTGTTTTGAGAGCAAATCTCTAAAGAAACAGATTGTTCTACTTTGTTTTTAACTTGGGTGCTAGGGAAGCCAGCTTCTCTCATGACTCTACTAACACTTGGGTCATCTAGAATGGAGATAATGAGCTGTTCTACCTCAATTTTCAATGCTAAAATAGGCTGCTGCTGGTTCTCAATGGAGCCGCGCCTTTGGTGCGCCTGCGCGCGCTTAAAGGCGGCAACCAAGGCATTGTTGAGGGTAGGAAAGGAGGAGTGAGGGCCTAATAAAGCACTAGAAGTAGAAGCAGGAAGGCGGTTCAAGGCGACATTGAAGCAAAGCTCCAAGGCCTTGCATTGGAGAGGATGAGAGTGAGATTGAAGGCAAGCCCTTCTTAAAAGACCAGTTGAAGAAGCAAGCATAGCACTTGCTACATGGAGAGGACTTACTTGAGCATGACCTCTCCTTCTAGCAAGACTCACTGCTTGCTTCACTATGCTTGTGGCCTCAGGAGTGAGTGCTTGAGGAACACTACAAATTCCTGCTCTCATTTTGTGTCTCTCTTCTGATAATTCTACTGATATATATAATAATGTTTTGAAGTTTATAGTGCCAAAGGTGGTTGATTCATGAGTGTTGGAGTTGGCTCTGAAGAGAGAAAGAGGGATTGATAAGGAAATCTAAACTATGACCAATATGTGGAAGTAGATATGTGATGTGAATATATATATTTGGTTTATAAATTATGTGAAATTATGGGATTATTGGGTTTGTGCCTTCCTTGTTAGTGAGGCAAAAAATTTGGTCTTTGGTATGTGAAAGTGGTTTGCATGTGATGCAACTTTGCCTATATTTTTACTATATCTCTCCCTTTCATCATGTATATAAAGGTGATGAGTGGATAAATAAGAAAAGTTTGGTCACACTAACTAAATATTTGTGGGAGAGTTATATAAAATATGTGCACATTTTGCAAAGCACTAAGCTTTAAAGGACTATGAATGGAATAATAATAATCACTTTGTTTTGCTTTACATAAAACATGATGATTGATGTGCTAATGTTTGATTATAACTTTAGTACTCAAATATCTATGCACGAAGAATATAAGCTCAAAAAACCAAGAAAAAGATAAAGAAGAGATGGGGAAAAAAGAAAGTTGGGGCAACGAAAAAAGGAAGGGCCAAATCCACCAATAACGAGGCCATGTAAGGAAAGAAGAGAGGACTACTTGTCTGTTTGAAGGGGAATCGGGAACTGTGGTTCTTGACTCTTGTTTGTTTTTTTTTGATAAAACAACAATGGAAAAAACAAATTACAAATGAGAGATTATATTGTTAAAAAACACATATTTTTAAAATTATAAACATAAAGTGTGATTAAATTATAAATAGTTACAAGTTATGAATCAATTGACAACACATGTTAAGTTTATTAGAAGAAGTTTTGAGTTTGATTCCTATTAAATACACCCGCATGGAGAGGTTGAAGAGTTTTGACTGTACCAAAGCTCCAAAGAAAATTAATTTCATTAAGTTAAAACGCATAAAAATACTTGTGGTTTGATATATATATATATAAAAGTAAAAGAATTCAATTTATTTTTACTCTGTTCTCAAGAAAAGAAAAAAGGAAAAATATGGCTAAGATGATTGAGTGATTGATCGTTATGAGTGTCACCAACGCACATGAAAACAAAAATAATGAATAATATTGATCATAATGTAGAAAACATTCTCTCTTTAAAGTTGGCTTTGCGGGCCTTTGCTTCAAAATTTTGTTTTATTCATCTGTTTGTATTCGATCCTTTTGTGCCTCGCCACTGTCCATGATCATATATAGTTGATATTTTTATTTATGCTCATCTAAATTTATCTTTCTCTTTATGAAGGCCTTCACATATTTATTTAAAAAAAATTATCTTTCTCTCCTCATATTTCAATCTATTTGTTCTATTAACCAACATAAATTACCATCGCGTAATAGTCTAGTGTGGTTTTTTCTATACAATAACTTGATTTAAATTTAGGAAGAAGAGACACCAGTGTCGAGGCCAAAAATTCCTCTTAAGTGAGTTGTTTTGAACTAAGAGATTTTCTTTTATTATAATCTAAACATGGGATATTTTAACCTCAAATTTTGAAATAAATTCCAACTTCAAACAACCTACTAAAAAACTACATATCATGACCTCAAAACAGAGACCATACTACCTTAAATTTTACACAACTCAAGAAGCAGTTGATTCATGCTTGACAATATTAGAGTATAAGCTTTTTTTTTAGCTATTGATACCTTTACAAAATTAAATGAATTCATTTTTTCCCGTCTTCCCAACAATAACAAGCCACGATGGGGTTGGAAGAAACCCCAAGAGGTGGGTGGCAATGAAAATTTGCACCATACGATGGAATTTTTTGTTCCATTTTTTCTATATTTATGTATAAATGCCTTATATAATTTATTGTATTTTGTGGTCTACATTCACAAGTTTTGTTTGTTCGAGCAAGATGCACAAATTTTCATCAGCAAAGATCGTGCATAGAGAGTTTTAATGGAACCTGTTATTTGCAATTTTTAAGAATAGAAATCAAACTGAAAGCCTAAAACCGAGTTTTAACAATAGTCATGCCGAAATGATTGGAAAAATATACTCACGCAACACGCAAGCAATTATAGTTTTTGTAATAAGAGTTCTTACACTTGTAAACACTTTTGTTTGGCGTGATATGTGTGGTAAAAGGAAATTGTGGCGCATGATGGGATTTTGTTATCGTTATTTTCATGTTTGTGTAAAAGTCCCTTAAATAATTTTATTGTATTTTATGGTCCATTAACATAGAATTCTTTGAAAAAATAACGTACTATTCAATAAAGCGTAATGAGTCCACTCCTGAGCATATATTCTGCATAAGATAAAATTTATCTTGTAATGTCATACTTCTACATTACTTAGGAGTCGAGGTTAAATGTCATTTATAAACACTTTCGTCCTTCAAATGATTGAGCTACCTTTTCAGGGACAAACCTGTAAGCACCATGAGCTCAGAGCGGATGGACTTAGTACGCAATCGTCGATGGATATGGTACACAACAATTTGCTCCATCTGTGAGAACTCAAGCAAAAAACTGTAAAGTTAAAGCTATGTTCCCAAGCCCCTTTAGCCTCAACCGGAGGGCTATTATAGTGTATACTCTCACATCACCTAAGAGTCGAGACCAATGGTCGCTTATAAGTACATTCCTCCCTCAAACAATTGAGGTGTCTTTTCAGGGATAAAACTGTGAGGACTTATGATCCCAAAGCGGACAATATCTCAGTAGATGTGTCTAGCGTGCAATTGTCGAGGGACATGGTCCACAACAATTGGCGCCGTCTGTGGAAACTCGAGAAAAAATCAATTGAGTTAAAGCTGTGTTCCCAAGTCCCTTAGCCTTAATTGGAGGGTTATTATAGTATTATACTCCTACATCTCTTAGAAGTCGAGGCTAAGGGTCGCTTATAAGCACATTTTTCCTTGAAAAACTTGAGGCGCCTTTTCAAGGACAAAATTGTCACGACCCGTTCCCGAACCATGATCGGCGTACAAGGCAAACCGTCTGTGGAAGCTCGACCCATATCGCACAAGCCTCAAAGAACAAAACCAAAACTAATTTATTGCATACAATAATAAAATTATTTTCACAGGTTAATAAATAAAAATCCAAACATTGTTTAAAACATCAGTTTTAATAATAACTAAAATATTTGGTAAATAATAAATCATGTTTAAATACCAAATAAGTATACAAAACATACACCCACAAATATACCGATGTGGAGCAGCTAACAAAATGAATAATTGAGCCCGAACAAAGGGCACTGACTGCAACTGCAGAATGTCTTACCGAGTGTTAAATGCTAATAGATTGCAATCAACCAAAATCACCTGCAAATAAGAATACGTATGTTGATAGCAAGTCTACGTGCGTTGTCTGAACTCCACTGGTCTCAGATTTGTATGGATCAGCATCTACGTACTTAGCTCTCCTTGTACGTACGTTGATCTTAAGTTCTGCCTACTTAGATAAAATTCTTCAACGTGCATAGTCGGCTCTCCAAGATAGCACCTTTGATTTTCACATTAGCGTGTCAGAGAATATTCAAATTTGAATTCTTGAGGAGCGTTTTACCTTTGTCCACATCTAAGCTTGTCCACGTGCGTAGATCTGCATCCATCAAAGGTCATGCATTTGCTCTTCTACGTGCTTTGCTTTTCCATTCAACATGCCTCTGCCTTTGCATAGTTTCTCCTCATCAGGCTGAACTCTCGTCAATATTCATAACAACATCTTGCGTGCGTAGATCATCAAAATGAATTCCATAAAGTGTTTCCTTCATATCCACGTGCCTTGTAGCTTCTTCTACGTGCTTAACACAAGGTTTGATGCTCACTGTTTCCATTGCCATTCACATTTACGCGCTTTGCTCATGTTCTGTGTGTGTAGAAGCCATTTTTACATAAGGCAACGTGCGTAGATCACCTTGTACGTGCATTGAGACGATGAATCACAGGGTTTGCAACTTTGCACCTCTTTCATAGATATGTTTTGGACATTATCATCAAAATCGAAGTCAACAAAGGGGGAAATTCAGTCATATGGGCTTCCTTGCTGACTCGTGTTGACAACATTTTATTGGGCTACAAATATGGGCTTAGATTTGAGAAAATGCGCTTCATCCATACCCCCATATCACTATTATAAATTCAAGACCCATAATATATTAAAATATAACTCTTCCTTTTGATGCTTTCATGAATGGCAACATGCAGTAAAGTGATAGGGGAGAGTGACTATGATAGGGCGATGAGGAGTGAACCGATTGTGGTGTATAATTATCTAGTGGAGGTGAGGATTAGAGATTTGTATTCTAGAGTTTATGGATAGTTCGTCCATTATGTTATATAGTACAAAAAAATACAATATATATGATAATAAAAGAAAAGATCAAATTTTTAGAAACTAAAACCTACAAATCAAAGGTTTAAAACAAAAATTAAAATGAAAAAGTAAAAAAAAAAAAGAAGAGAAAGAGAAAGATGCAAGCTGAGACTGAACTGAAGAGGACCTAGAGAGACTGAGTTTTGGTACTTTTGTAGAAGATTTTGTAGATTGGCATTTAACCTTTTTTTATGGGGTACTTATTTAGATAGAAAATTTTAGCATATTTTTGTCTATATTTAAAAGATGTGTCAATTGTTTTAACTTTTTCAATATACAATATTTTTTTTATCGGCCTCACAAGAGGTAATACATTAAAACCCAAGCCCCCAACCATACGTGTAACGGGTTTGGACTTTCACCAATGTTTGTTAACCATTTGCTCATGCACTTGCTCATAAGTTAGCCTTACCCACTCAACACTTGCGTTTAATTTTCACTATATAACAATTTTTTTGATTTGTTCTATAAAGTGTACGAAGATCTACATATGAGGGAAAAGGTATATAGATCGTACACAAAAATGTATACATGAGTACATAATGTGTACAAACATGATCTCTACCCTTTTTTTTCAATCTATTTCTTGAAGTTGTATTCAAACGTATATGGGTATATATACGTGTACAAATGTTTACACAAGTGTAGAAAAATGAGTTTGTAAATGGTTTTTTTTTTTGAAAATTATTGTTTGGTAAAACTTGATTAATCTGAGGACTAAAATTATAGTTCGGTAAAAGTTTTCAATGTTTAACCAAATAATTTTGTAACTTTAGAGACTTTTATAACTTCGCAAAAGTTCAATGATTGAGTGCATAATTTTACATAAAATAGATTGCAGTTAGGGTTTCCACCGTGCCACATCTCTGCACTAAATCGTCACTGCATCTAAACCTTCAATGGCTCTCCTCATTTCAACAATGTCATCGATAGCCTTAAAGAGGGAAACACCGACGACAAGGAGAGAGAAATGAGGCTGCATCTTCATCTGCCAAGAGAGAGTAAGTTAAAGAGAGAAAGAGAAAGAGCAAGTTACAACAAAAGAGAGAGAGAGAGAGAGAGAGAGAAATAGAACAAATGTGGAATGGACTGGGTAGAAAGGAACGAGAGAGAGGGTGTGAAAGAAAAATGCGGAGCGAGAAAAATAAAAAAAAGGTATAAAAATGTGAAATTTTTGATATTGTTAGATTGTTTGAAATGTTATTTTAGATATTAATTTGAGAGTGATTCATTTTTATAATTGTCAAAGTTGAGGAGCCCTGCCATGTAATTTCTACATAACCAATCTCATTGCAACAAAGTTGGGCCAAACCGCTTGATAAGGTTCACAAACGACATGAAATGACTATCGTAAAAAAGGGCGAAATCCATAACAATTTCTGAGATTTAATGATATCTCTCTTGGTCCCTACGAGTTCTCTCTAAACCTTAACACTATTAGTCAAAGAAAGCTTAAAAAGCCTAACTTGCTCTTTAATTCTAAAAGAATTTACTATATAAATTAAAACAAATCAACTTTGATTGGTTTTTTTCTTTGATGTTTCGGTGAATTTTGATTGAATTTGTTTACGTGTTTGGTTGGTGAAGTAATGAGAGAGAGAGAAGAGAGAGAGCGAGAGGGAGGGTTGTTGCCAAGGAGAAGAAGAACAAGCGGTGGCGATGGCGGGATGGTGTTGGGTGGTGACGGGTTGTTTTGGTTTCTTGCAAAGGTTTGGGTTTTGATTTTGATTTGGTTTGGTTTGAATTGAGGGTAATGTTAAATATTAATGAGGGTACGTGCTACATCAATAAATTTAACGTTACACGTTAATAAAATTAACAATATTAAAGATCAAAGACCGAAATGGTTATTTTAAAACTTAAAAGAATCGAAAAAAAAAATTAAGAGACCTTCATAAATTTTGTCTTAAAAATGACAAATATATATCAGAAAAGAAAAAACAACTATTACAAACATAAACAAATATATGGAAAATAGAAAATAAAAGAAACTCAGAGAAACGCGTTTCTTAACCGCGTTCTGACCTGATCGCCAAGGAATTTCCCAAACATATTAAAGCCTCCTTGGCTCCCATTGATTTCGCAAATCCAAACCCTCCCAAGAGTTTTTAGGTATTTTTCTCTTAATTTCACTTTGCACTATTTTTTTAATTAATTATTAATGATTATTAATATCCTTAATGCAAGTTTTGTTTGTCTAGCATATTCAATTTTTATTTTCTTGAAAGACTGTCATTTATATTTGCTTTTTTATGCGATACTCTGACACAAAATATACTACTTTCTTAAACAATTTTAGTTGATTACCTATTGTATTAAGGTATTACCATTTGCTGATGATGATGTTCTGTTTAATTTGTATTCAGTGTTTTGCCAATTTCAAGCCTTTTGTTTTTGTGTTGTTAATTAATTTGATTGATTGATTTTTTGTATTAATATCTGCCACTGGGGTTTAGGGTTTGACGTTCACAGTACGAATCAAATTGAATTGAATCAATTGGGGATTTTTTTCGTTTCTCTAACTTGTGTTGTCGCAATTGAAATCTTCTTTTGTTTATCGAACAATTGGTAATCTGTTATAATGCCTGCAAATAGAATTCTAATATGTATTATTTTGCTTTGAAGAGGTTAGCTTTTCAATTTAAGACCTTTTTAGGTGATTGTTTGCTGTAGATTGGAGGTTAGATTATGGAAATACATAACAGAGTGGGACATTTGGTAGTTGGATTGCAGATAAAAAAAAATAGAGATATTGGTACGAGTAGTATTATGCAATATGCATATTCTGTTAACGAACAGACTAGACTGATTAAAAATTACATTTAATTTGTGCTTTAGCTCTGCATATTCATCAATATATTGCTTTGTAAAGTTTTTCCTCATTTAACTTGTTGATTCTAAAGTTTTTTTGTGTGGGACTTTGTTTGGGGATTTTGCTTGAGCAGCGTTGTGAAATTCTTCCTTATTGACTCGATGGTTCGATTTGTATTATAAATTTTTTTATCTTGTGCTCTGTTATTTAGTTGGGTTGTTAATTTGCAGTAAATAACAGGCCTTTGAAAATGGCAAGCAGAAGCAGTGAAGGAACAGACAAGAACATTGAGTTGTGGAAAATGAAGAGACTGTTAGGAACTCTGGACAATGCCAAAGGCAATGGCACCAGCATGGTTTCACTTCTCATAC
The DNA here is from genome assembly GCA_948243855.1 of Flueggea neowawraea. Lineage (NCBI taxonomy): Eukaryota > Viridiplantae > Streptophyta > Magnoliopsida > Malpighiales > Phyllanthaceae > Flueggea > Flueggea neowawraea. Next base: position 9,478 of record CAODLS011512160.1, read on the forward strand.
GCCCAAGTGATCAGATTTGCAAAGTTACAGCAATGCTAAGGAAGGAATTGTGAACCGCATCGAACATCAAGAGTAGGGTGAACCGCAAATCTGTGCAAGATGCGATTAGCTCTGCCCTACAAAGACTCAAACTTCATGATTCGGTTCCTCAAAATGGCCTTGCCCTTTACAGCGGATTGGCTATGACTGATTCTGGGAAAGAAAAGAGCTTCACTTTTGATCTAGTCCCTTTTAAGCCAATTAGTCAATCTCTCTATCTTTGTGGCAACAAGTTCCATACGGAGGCATTGCATGAACTCCTTGAGACCAATGATAAGTTTGGATTTATCATTATTGATGGACACGGTACTCTGCCACATTAAGTGGCAATACAAGAGTGATACTTAGTAAGTTCAGTGTTGATCTTCCAAAGAAACATGGCAGAGGTGGGCAATCAGCAGCACGATTTGAGCGTCTTCACGGAGTAAGTTGCGACAATTATGTGAGGAAGGCAGCAGAACTTGCTGTAAAGAATTTTATTGATCCTGAAACCAACCTGCCAAATATTGCTGGACTGATTCTTGCTGGAAGTGCTGATTTTAAGATACGGTTCAGGAAGTCTAAATTGTTCGATCCCCAGCTGCAAGCCAAGATGTTGAAGGAGGTAGATGTTTCCTATGGTGGTGAAATGGGATTTAACCAGGCCATTGAGTTGTCATCTGACGTTCTCTCGAATGTGAGGTTCGTACACGAGAAGCACTTGCTTAGTATGTTCTTTATGGAAATTAGTCAGGACACCAGGAAGTTTGTGTACGGCTTGGATGATACTCTGAAGGTGTTGCAAATGGGTGCTATATCGGTTCTAATCATGTGGGAAGATCTGGAAATAAACCGATACGTACTTAAAAACAAGAAAACAGATGAGATTGTCATTAAGCATTTGAACAAGAAGCAAGAATCTGATGATATTAACTTCAAGGATGCAGCAACTTTGGCTGAACTGGAGGTTCAGGAGAAATTGACTATACTTGAGTGGTGTGCTGATCATTACAAGAACTTTGGTAGTGTTCTTGAAATTGTAACAGATAAATCTGAGGAAGGTTCACAATTCTGCAGAGGATTTGGCGGCATTGGGGGGATTTTACGCTACCAACTGGATATTGCATTGCTTGATGAGCCAGAAAGTTATCAAGATTTGGAGTAAATTTAATCAGGTGGTGATCTGTCACTCCTTGAATGGAAGAATTAGCTTCAACCTTTGAATTTGATGTAAAATAATATGGTCAGCAATGTGTTTGCTTAGCCGTGACCTGATGATGGCATTTTGTCTGTGTTACCTGTTCCTTTTTCTTTTTTTCCCCTTCGATGCTTAGTTGTTTCGTGAGTATGACTTGGTGATACCTTGACCAAAAGGCAAGCAATGGAAAGTAGCTTTTTCTTGGCTCTCATTGAAAAGTTACTTTGCCTTTCGTTTTGATTATGCTCTTTTCAAGAAACATGAAATCTCACATTCTTTTTCACAATGATGCGGAGTTTTTTGATACATGGGCTCTAACTACTGAGATGCGGAAGAAGACATCATTAATAGATACCTAGAATGTGCTGATTATGACAAATATATTTTTGCCTCTTAGATGGTATTCGAATATTTGACACACCTACAAAATATACCTACCTACATTTTTAACTAACTAAATGTTAATGATAGTCGAAAAATATAAATCTTTGTGTTTAAAAATAGAACAAATGATAATAGGCCTTGCCATCTTTGTGTTCTTGTTCTATATGCAAAGCTGATACTTGTCCTTCTGTAGGATTCCTGACATGTTTACTTATTGGTTTATATATGCTTATTTAAGCCTGGAAATTAAAAAAAAAAACCGTCCACCTTGTAACTTCATTGGTTATTAACTTGATCTCACATTCATTAATATTCCAGGAGACAGGGAATAAGAGAACAGAGCATCCATATGACAGAGGTAAACACTGCTAATGGTCATTGCAATAATATGACAGAGAGAGATAAAGAGAGGCAATAATTCATATCAGATCTTTTTTTTTTCTTTGTATTCACTACTACTAATATACACAAAAATGATACATTACTAAGTCAAGAAGAAAGCAACTCTTCTTCCTCACAAAAATGATACATTACCATGTCCTTGTAATGAACACAGGTGAGATGAAGAAGAGAAAGAAGAGACAGCAGAAGAATAACAAGTGGTAGAATCAGAACACGAATTATTATTACTTTTAGTAGCCGCAATCCCAACGAGAAGATCAACAAATGTTCCAACAATAAACCCATGATTCTTCTTCCCATTAACCTTCAAATACCAACCCAACAACTCTTCCAAACACTCCCAATCTTTAAGCCCATGAGACTCCACCATCTCGTCCATTGACCTCCTGAAATCCACATATGGATCCTCTGACTCCATTGCTAACACCACACTCTCTTTGAACGGAAACCCACCTGGCTTTGCCTCCTCAAGAATCGAACTTGTGTCTCCAGGCTCGAAAAACAGCCTCTCTGACCTCGCTCCTCTCACAACAATCTCCAGTGACTCGCCATCGAAGCCCTGATCAGACTCATGATCAGTTGAGAAACTTGCGGATTCTGATGAGTTTGTGAACCATGACTCTGGTGTTTCAACTTCAACCCCCTCAGGATCGAAAAAGACAGAGTTCACTGTCTTGAACATGTCATCTCCAACCCTGAAAGACAAAGTCTTGGGGTTCTTACAAGATGGCCATTGCTGCCATGGTTTTCTTGCTGTTGTTGAAACAGTTTCTTTCTTCTTGAAGAGCGATGTGATCTTCATTTTGTTAATAAAAGGGATGTTGTGTTGGTTGGAGATTTGTGGAATGTGTGTTGGGATGGTATTAATGAGAGCAGAGGAAGTTGCAGGAGAGTGATATTTAAAGGAGAGACGTAGAGGAGCTGTAGGGGAAGATGGAAAGGAAATGGGGACTGGTAGGACCTATCATGTGTCTACTTAATTTTTGTTTTGTGGAATTTAATGCTATCTTTA
>CAODLS011512201.1:0-11997 GCA_948243855.1 Flueggea neowawraea
TTTTTAGAAATTTAAATAACAGGTGCATTGATTGATGGGGAGTGCAAACAATCTCAATGTTTTGTTATCATCAAAAAGGGAGAGAATGTTGAATGAAGTTTTTTATTAACATAAAAACTCCTAAATTTTGATAATTTAACAAAACAATTGAAATAGTTAAGCTAAGCATGTTCCTCAACTCTCTAAGTACATTAAAGAATGGTCCACGTACTCTAAACCTAGACCTATGCACATTGATCAGAGATATAGGTGCATCGAGAAGCCAAATGCAACGCACATAGATGTTGTGATTCAGTCAAGAAGAAAATACCTAGTATCCTACTATGCACGTAGGAAGAAGTACAATACGCGTAGACGTGGTACAATCAGAAAACAGAATGGATCAGTATATTGCTATGTGCGTTGACATAGACCTGAGCATGTAGTAACTAGAAGATGTATACTGGTTTAAATACCACTTGGTACAACAAAAAATCAAAGAAATTCACAAAGTCAAGCTGCGGCATGCTCTATCCAAGTTGTGTGCGCTTCAAAGGATCATACTACACACATAGAACAGACTTCAACGCACGTAGACGAGGAAAATATCTGTCATAGAAAAATGCCAAAATCTGTTACAGGCTGTCAGAATACTAACGGGAATATTCACTGACATGAATTCAAAAAGCATAAGAATAGTGAGTCATGAATAGAGAATCAAATCGCAGAGAAGTCACAACAAAAGTGAGTTGTACTACCTAAAAAATGACGGACGCTCCTCAATATTTGAAATTTTGAATATCTTCTGACACAGTCACGAAGAAGATCAAAGACACAACCATTGAAGACTCGACTACGTACGCAGCACTGAGTACAACGCACACAACATTCAAGCTCTATGTACACAGATAAAAGGACTATGCACGTAGTTACTTCTTGATATAAAGCAATGGGTATTGGAACTTGGCCTATGCACGCAGAAGGAATATCAGTGCACGTAGTACACTGATAAAACCATGAACTACGTACACAGTACACATGGTATGCACGTAGCAAGGACTGACGTCATTAATCTCACCATTTTTGCATCTCTCACAACGGCTGTTTTGGTATCCACAACGGCTAATTTTTTTAGGAATGTCTATAAATAGACGTTTCAAGTCATAAGGTAAAGAAGAACAATCCTTAAGAGTGCCTAAAGCTTTGAAAATCTTCCCATTGCATTCTTATTTTGTTCTTGAATACTTACATACCAACTGAGCTGTTGATTTGCTATTTTATCCCTAAGTTGGTTGAACAACACTGTCATTTAGTTGAGAATAGTATTGTAATCAAGCTTTGTTTGTAAATCTTGAGAAAGGAATATGTTTGCTTTGTTTGTTACCTTGAAAAGCAAAGGAGTGTGGTTTTCTTGTTTTGACCAGCAAAAAGCAAGGTGTAGAAGGTTGTCTTGTGATCCTGAAAAACAAGAGATTGTAAACGGTTTAACTCCACCCGAAAGTGAGGAAGCATAATGGATTCAAACTCTCTAGTGAGCTAGAGGAGTGGACGTAGGTCAAAGAGGACCGAACCACTATATATATTGGGCTTTGTTTCTCTAACCCTTTTCTCCTTTTTTGTTCTTTATTAAGTGGTAGTGTTTTGGATTTAGCTACTGTTTTGATTTGAGAATATTTGCAAAATTTTTTAAAAAAGGTTCTATTTTTAGCAAGAAATCCAATTCACCCCCCTCTTGAATTGTCATATTGGGATTTCAATCATGTCCCTTTCAACATTGCGGCCATTGCCACTCTAAGTTACGGATCGTGAACACCAAAAGTGGCGTTCCTGAATCTGTCCACGTACACTCTCTGGCTATCCTCGTTTTGCTTTCTCAATGTGTCGTAATTGGCAAGTGGAACAATAGCAGCATCGATTCTCATGGCTTCAGCCCCAAATTTTGAGACCAACTCCTCTTATCTTGTCCTTTTGATGTTTGACCTGGTGGGAAGGTATTTGCACCAGGGTGGATGTTATAGATGGAGGTGTTGAAAGTTATAGCTGTAAGTACTTCAACTCCTTAATTTCCTATAACTTAGAGTGGACAAATTTAGGAACCCACTTTTGAAGTTGACGATCCACAACTTAGAGTGGCAGTGGCCACAATGTTGCAAGGGACATAATTAGTGCAACTACAGGAGTCACTGTCTCTAGACCCAAGACCCTAACTGATTTCTTCATTCATATGAACAAGTACATATTACAGGCCGGAGTCATGAATATCGTACGAACTAAGGATGATAAGGAAAATAAGAGGAAGGAGAGAGAGGCTCAAGAGAAGTCAAATAAGAAGAAGGAGAAGTTAAAGGGCACAAGGAGACATGTAACACCCATATCTATATAACATATATTCACATAATTTTATAACATATAACAGCATTTGCATATATATAAATGAGATTACAGCAAGCACAAGCTACCAGCACAAATACGATAGGACTAACCAAATTCGTCAACATGTAATATACATCGTATAGTGCAAGTCAAGTCTAGCAGACTTGGTAAAAAAACATAATGATCCATTAAGATCTCATCCTCTAAAACCCTATATGCATATGTATGAAGGAGAGAGAGAGAGTGACATCCCGATCTCTGTCGCTTTCGTGTATCTATAACTCTGCGAACTAGCTCAAAAGCTAATCACTGATACTTGAAAAATATATTGTGCTTTATATGAGTCCAAACTCAATGAGAAACCTAGCTACTATCCTACAATATATAATAAGGTACCATATATACAATCAACCCAATATAACACAAGTAAACCATATACGATAAGAACACCAACTATGAATGCAATGATATTCTGTTTTATTCGGTAATGGCCTAATATGTCAAGTATTGCCCCAGGTTTCCAATATAACTAATCTCGATGATTTTTCCAATACCAATAGATTTGAGTCGTAGGTCTGATCACATAAATCAAACAAATAACTGGCCAGCCTAATATAGTAGAATGGATTCTAGAGGTGGCTCATACGAGTTTTAGCTATGTATAGCACTTAGTTCCATCTACTTTCTCATATAACCAATATAGTAAAATGGACTAGAGGTAGCTCATATGAGTTTTAGCTGCATATAGCACTTAATTCCATCTACTTTCTCATATAGCCAATATTTTCAATAGAATTGCAGATACCTAACACATTGGCCATACCATTCCTTTTAAGCCATATGGAATTAGATGCAAAATATATACTCAAATGTATCTCAATATCATTCCCAAATATCATTTCCAATAACATTCCGATAGCTCACATATCGAGTCCAGCATTTGATCAACAATACTTCAATGCATATAAAATAGAAATTTACCAATTGCACATAATTAGATCGTATACAAATTTGCCAATATTACATAATCACATAATCAGATAACCAATACCAACATTTTCACATATCTCATATCAGCTCACAGCAATACCAATATATCAGAAAATATACAATATATCACGTAAAGCACGTTATGGGTTCACTCACAAGAAAAACAAGTTAAAGTCCTTTGAATCACTTCTAGAGCCTCTCCGTAGCCCTTCTCACTTATTACATATGTTCACATAATTGTCTTTCAATACAAAATACATATGTACCAATATATGAATGCGATGCTCGAATGATGCATGTTCTAATGCCGACACTGCTAAAATATACTTATACATACAATTCAGTATGAGTTAAGACACTCTCTTATGTTTTAGACCACATTTATGAGCATCCAATATTCAATAGAATTTGATGAATGCAAATCAGGCCTACTTTCGCATTCTAGCCAGTTTGTGTTATACTCTCCTGTCAATAACCAAACAAACTCATTTTATTATTAAATTTGAACCAAATTTAAAAAACATATAAGGATTTAATTATACCAAAATTTAGAATCTACATTGTTCAAATGAGGTCTACGCGCAATATCAAACTATAGCTTTCGCCAGATTAGACCTATTTACAATAATTTCTACTTCACAATCCGTTATACTCATACTTAGCATCTAAAACTTTACATATACATACTAGAAACATAAATAAACAACTTTCATGTTTTACACCTTGACTACATCCATCTCTAAATGCCTCAAAACAAGGTTATGATACAGACTAAAATCTAGATGCAAATAGGCCTATATCCTAATTCATATGAGTTTATGACTAATTCTAGCTCCAATCCATTTATTTAACATTTAGACCTATAAATGAATGTTCCAATTCATATTAATGAGGAGAATCACTTACTTTATTCCTAAGTGCAGAAGATGCAAACTCCACGAATTATAGATTTCCAAACGAAATTGTGAAGCAAATCTATTCTTCTTCTCTTTTCTCTCCCTTTTCCCTTCAGTTTTCTCTCAATTTTATGACCTGATCATAAAAAAATGAGCCCTACTTGCTTAGCTTCTAATTTTATCATCTTTACCTTAAGCACGAGGTTGTTAGGTGCTTAAGAGGTCCAATCAGAAGCCACCACTTTTCTTCTTCCTATCAACTAATTTTCTTATGTTTTTGACACCTAATCATTCCTAAAATTTCAGTAACGAAATAATACCTATTTGTACAACTATTCTGATTTCTTACGAAACCACAATTTACCCCTCTTTCCTAATTGTTTCACTTTTAAACCCTGGTTCTTCTACTAATAAATCCTTTATTGCTCTCATAACCTTTTATAAAATATTCTTTAACCATATGGAAAAACATATGCAACTTCAGATCAATTTATATTGTATGCAATGCATGCTCGTGTATATGCAATTTTGTTTATGGTCGTGATGAGACATCATAGTCCACACTTTGAAAGGTACACCCCATTAAAGTAATCGAGCTCAACCATCTTGGCAATGATAGGAGGCTCAGCGCTCATCACTTTTCCTCCAACGATCGACCAAACTTTGGGAAGGAATATGGAAGCGTACTGCAGATACCACGATGCGAGTGTACATTCCAAGAAAAATTTTCAAGAACTGAAGAATAAAATTGAGAACCTAGTTCGAGGTGGGCACTTAGACCAATTTATTAATGTTGAATCAAAAGGGGAGCCAAACGATGAAATAAGGCAACGAATGAGAAATTACGATTGAAGAGGTGATCAATACGGGACCAACTAAGCATGATGCCACTTGAAATGTCAGGCTTTATCCTTTGAATATACTTCTAATGGTGGTAAAATTTGAAGTTTTTAAAGTTCTTATTTGTCCTTTCATGTGTAACTTGTTGTTTTGAACAAATAACATGTTTGTTTTAAGGGTCAATTATCATGGCGTCCCTATGTTTTATCGTAATCTCTCATTGCATCCTTAAGTTTTGAAAAGGCTCATATTGCATCCCTGCTTGTAAACTGTGCCAATGCAAAATACATCCTGAAATACCTAATCTTGGTATCTATTCCTTCCAATTTTCATATAAATGCTTTATGCAAAACCTGTGATACTAGGATTAAGTATTTAGGATGCATTCTAGGCTGACGCAGTTTACAGGCAGGGATGTAATAGGGGCCTTTTTAAAACCTAGGGATACAATGAGAGATTATGAGAAAACATAAGGATGGCATAGTAATTGCCCCTTATTTTAATCTCTTATGCATAATGATCATCCTTTCTAGTAAAACAATAAGAGAACTTAGTGCTTAGCCATACAACACGAAAAAGGCTTATGGGAAACTAGGCTCTTGTAACCAAAAGTAACCGAAAAACGTCGAAAGTCAGTGGTCCCAACGGTCACATTTATGAATAACTCGAGTTAGTGACTTAACAGTCTTGATGTTCATAACAGATAACTCGAGTTACAGAAGTACTTACTCGAGTTATACACTATGTCAAAGCATTAAATGCATGGCTGCTCTATCTCACAACGGCTACATTAATTCCCACAACAACTAATACGACTTGGAAAAGTATAAATAGAGGCAAGACACTTCAGAATGGGAAAATTAACAACTTGCTATCTCTTTGCAACATGTCCAAGCCTTCAATTGCTCTTATTAGCAAATCATTCATATTCCTCTCTAGAGTGATCTCATTCTTGCAATTCTGTTCTTGTTTGAGAGTGATAGATTACATTTTTGTTCCTCGTTTATAAGAGAAAATCTTTGTAATAGAGAGAGGATAATTTTCTTGTTTATCTTGAAAACAAGGGTTGTAATTGAGTGGTTTAAATCTTGCACCTTAGAAGCAAGAGTGTGTAGAGGTTGTCTTCACCCATTGAAGAAGAAAGTGATAGTGGATTCAAGATCTCAAGGGAAACTTGAGGAGTGGATGTAGGCTAGGAGAGTCGAACCACTATAAACATTGGCTTTGATCTCTCTAACTCTCTTCTCTTTATATTTGTTATTTGAGTATATTGGCCTATTGTTGTTACTTTGTTTTTAACTTGTATTGATTGTTTTAATTGTTGTCAAATATGTTTTTAAACAAGTTTTAAAAACTGAAATCCAATTCACCCCCTCCCCCATCTTGGATTTCCATTTTGGACCAACACTAACAATCAGACAAAGCTTAACAACCTTGATCAAATTTTTGTTAAAATTGTCTTTAAGTAACTTAAAAACAGGTGCATTGATTGAGGGGAAGTGCAAACTCTTTCAATGTTTTGTTATCATCAAAAAAGAGGAGATTGTTGAACCAGTTTTGGTTAATATGTAAAGTCCTAAAATTTAGATAATTTAACAAAACAATTGAAATAGTTAAGCTATGCACGTTCTACAACCCTCTAAGAACATTGAAGGATGATCTAAACGCTTTTGAATCAATACCTATGCACATTGATCATATAAGGAGCATTCTAAGATCTCTAGAATTGACACTATAAGCATAGAAGAACATTATATGCACGTGGAACAAGCGCTATGTGTATAGAAGGAATTGTAATGTGCGTAGACGAGTTACAATCAGTAGGCAGAATGATCCAAACTTATGTCGTGTGCATTGTACAAAGACCAATGTACGTAGTAAAGAAAAGACATTTATTGGCTTGAAGGCCCTCTTATACTACGCACGCTGAACATTGGTTTATGCATGTACATGGGGTCATAAGGCAAACTCAAAAGAATTCACGAGACAAGCCTGGTCAAGTTCTACATCAGGAATGTGAGCGTAGAAGAGCAAAAGAGACATCTTTAAGGGGATTATACTATGCACGTAGGACAGTGCTCAACACGTAGTTGAAGATAACAACTGTCTAAGATAAAGCCAAATTATGTTGTAGTATGTCAGATTTTCAAATGGGAACATTTTCTGTCAAATAGGCAAATGATGTCGGGAAAGCACAGAGATCTACTTGACAAGGAAAGCACAAAGACAGAGATGAAGTGTACTAACTGACAAAATCAAGATGCTCCTCGATTTTTGAAATTTAAATATTCTCTGACACCATCTCGTGAAAAAAATCAAAGGCGTGACCTTGAAGCAACGTCAATGCACATAGTGCAGTACGTAGCGCACACAGAATGGAAGATCTCAGCACATAGAATAAGGGTATATGCACGTACCTGATACCTAATGTCAAGCAGTGGCTACTGGAATATGTCCAATGCACGTAGAAGGAAGAACAATGTACGTATAACTCTGATGAACTCATGAGCTATGCACACAGTACTGGTGGTATACACGTAGTATGGGCTGACGTCAGTAATCTCAGCTTTTCGCAACTCTCTCACAACAATTACTTTGGGATTTACAATGGCTAGCTTTATGAGAGAATCTATAAATTGATGTCCCCAGTTAAGGTAAAATAAAAATAATTTTTTAGAGTGCCCAAGTTTTGACAATTCGATTTTCATTTTTCTCTCATTGTGTTCTTGAGTTCTTACTTGCCAACTAAGCTGTTAATTTGCTATTTGCTTATTTGCTTACTAAATTGGTGTAGGAATATAGTTTTCCATCTAAGAATACTTTTGTAATCAAGTTTTGTTGTGAAGCTTGAGGATAGAATAGGTTTGCTTTGTTTTGTTCCTTGAAAAACAAAGAAGTCTAGTTTTCTTGTTTTGGCAAGTAAAAACAAGGTATAAAGGTTTTCTTGTGAGCATAAAAAATAAGAAACTGTAAACGGTTTGCCTCCACCCAGAAGTGAGGAAGTTTAGTGGATTCAAACTCTCCAGTGAGCTAGAGGAGTGGACGTAAGTCAAAGAGGATCGAACCACTATAAATATTATGCTTTGATCTTCTATCTCTCATTCTCTCCTTATTTTAGTTTTGTGCAGTTGTTTTTGGATTTATATACTGTTTTGATTTACAAAACCTTCAAAAAGATTTTAACTTTACTGAGAAATCCAATTGACCCCTCCTCTTGGATTACCATATTGGGATTACACAAAGCAATGCACATTCTATTTTGTGCACTTAGCAAGACTCAATTTAACAAAGTCCAACAATGCTCCACTGTGCATGAGATCTAAAGGACTTTAGAGATCACTTATGAAGGTACTTCACAAGTGAAAGAGAACAAAGTCTCACTATTGGTCGACAAGTATGAACTTTTAAAAATGAAGGAAGGTGAAGGCATTTAAGAAATGTTTGAAAAATTCAATAATATCTTGAATGGGTTGAAGGCGTTTGGAAAGACATACTCAAACTTAGAACTTGTGAGGAAAATCTTAAGAGCTCTGCCAAAATCATAGGCATCAAATAAAGAAGCAATCTTGAAGGCAAAGGACCTCAATACTCTACCTTTGGAAGAACTTCTTAGCTCAATTCTTACACATGAGATGGGATTGCAAGAAGATGAAGAACAAGTAACAAGAAGTGACAGAAGAAAAGGAATGGCTCTAAAATCCAAAATAGAAGAATTTGAGGATGAAGAAGAAGAAGAAGATATCAACGATGAGGAAATGGCTATGTACATCAAAAGGTTTAGAAGATTCATAAGAAAGAACAAGCCATAGAAAAAGAACAAAGATCAAGACTTGAAGGCAAAGTCTAAAAAGGAATTCAAAAAGGATCACAAGAAAGACTCAAGAAGGAAAGCTCAATCATTTGTTACAAGTGTAACAAGCCCAATCATGTGAAGACAAAGCCATGTTTTCAAAAATTGCTCCAAGAGATGGTGGTTATGTCACATTTGGTGATAATGAAAAAGGTAAGATAGTGGGAGAAGGTAAGGTTGGTAAGTCTCCTAATCCAACTATCGATAATGTTCTATTTGTTAATGGATTGAAAAACAACTTATTAAGCATTAGTCAATTTTGTGATAGGAATTGCAAAGTTATGTTTGAACCCACCAAATGCAGTGTTTTTTATTCAAATGGTGATGTTTTATTCACTAATTTTAGACAAAACAACATTTATATTGTTGATTTGTTTGATTCTAAAGCCTTCAATGAAAATGTATAATTGTTGTAAACAATGATGCTTGGTTGTGGCATAAGAGATTAGGACATGCTAGTATCCATATGATCTTAAAATTGAGCAAGCATGATTTAGTCAAAGGATTGCCCAAGCTCAAATATGAGAAAGATCTAGTCTGTGAGACATTTGTCATAGGAAAGCATTCAAAGTCTTCATTTCATAGTAAGAACATCATTTCTACATCTAGACCATTAGAATTATTGCATATGGATTTGTTTAGTCTCATGAGCACCTTGAGTCTAGGTAGTAAAACATATTGTTTTTGTCATTGTTGATGATTTTTTTAGTTTCACTTGGGTTTTCCTTCTCGCTCATAAGAATGAGACATTTCATGCATTTGAGTCATATAGCAAGAAGGTTCAAAATCAAAAAGGATATGTTATTACTTCCATTAGAAGTGAGGAGGTGAGTTTACATGTGAGCCATTTGAGACCTATTGTGAGGAGCATGGTATTAGTTATAAATGTTCTACTTCAAGGACCATTCAACATAATGGTGTTGTTGAAAGAAAGAATAGGACTCTACAAGAAATGACTAGGATCATACTTAATGAAAACAACCTCTCTAAGTACTTTTGGGCCGAGGCGATTAACACCGCATGCTATATAGTGAATAGGTCATATATTCGATCCCTACTCAAAAAGACTCCTTATGAGTTGTGAAAAGTAGACAGCCCAACATCTCATATTTTCATGCATTTGGATGCAAGTTTTATGTCCACAACAATGGAAAAGAAGTATCAAGAAAATTTGATTTTAAATTCAATGAGGGCATTTTCCTTGGAAATTCATCCATTAGTAAAGCTTATAGAGTTTACAACAAAAGGCTTGAGAAGGTGGAAGAATCCATTCATGTTGCTTTCGAAACTAACAATTTTGTGCCCATAGTTGTTAATGATGATGATGCAAGCTTAGATGTTGATAAGAAGCTCAAAGATCTCAAAATCAATGATCAATAAGAAGAGACTTCCAAACCAAAACAAGATGACTCTAAGGATGAGAAAGTGAAAGATTTGCCTAAGGAGTGGAGATATACCAAGTCACATTCAAAAGATCTCATCATTGGAGATGCATTAAAGGGAGTCACCACCAGATCAGCTATGCAACAAGCTGCAAATTTTGCATTCATTTCTCAAGTAGTGCTAAAGAAAGTTGATGAAGCTTTAAAAGATGAGTATTGGATTCTATCTATGCAAGCTGAGCTGAATCAATTTAAAAGAAATGAGGTATGGGAGTTAGTACCAAGGCCAGATGGAGTTATGGTTATTGGAACAAAATAGGTGTTTAGAAATAAGGAGAATGAAGAACACAAAGTGATTACCAATAAGTCAATGATAGTGGTACAAGCCTACTTATAAGAAGAAGGTATAGATTTTGAGGAATCTTTTGCACTGGTGGCAAAATTGGAAGCTATTAGGATCATGTGTACTTATGCCTCCTTCAAAGGCTTCAAATTATTCCAGATGGATATAAAAAGTGCTTTCTTGAATTGATACATCCAGGAAGAGGTATATGTAGAACAACCCCCTGGATTTTCAGATCCTCATCATCCAAACCATATTTACAAGCTCAAGAAGGCTCTATATGGACTAAGGCAAGATTCTAGAGCTTAGTATGAAAGGTTGAGTCAATTCTTGTTGGAAAATGGTTTTGGCAAAGGTAAAGTTGATAATACTCTTTTTACTTTGCATAAAAATCGTGATCTGCTCTTAGTACAAATTTATGTTGATGACGTAATTTTGGGTGCTACTAATGAGTCTTTGTGTGGTGAGTTTTCAAAGTTAATACAAAAGGAGTTTGAAATGAGCATGATGGAAGAGCTTAGCCACTTTCTCGAATTGAAAATCAAGCAGACAAAGAACAGCCTCGAATTGCAAATCAAGCAAACAAAGAACAACATCTTCATCAATCAAAGCAAATATATCAGCGACTTGTTGAAAAAGTATGGGATGAAGAATGCTAAAACTGCTTCAACTCATATGAGTACTACAACCAAACTCACCAAAGATGAGCAAGAAAAATGAGTAAATGAAAAACTTTATAGATGTATGATTGGATTTCTCCTTTATCTTACTGTAAGTAGACTAGACATTATGTTCAACGTATGTCTATATGCACGTTTTCAATCTAGTCCAAAAGAGTGACACTTGAGTGCTGTAAAATGTTTTTTTAGATATTTGATTGGTACTAAGAATGTAGGCTTATGGTATCCCAAAAGTGACTGTTTTGATTTAGTTGGCTATAGTGATATTGATCATGCAGGAAGCCAATTAGACAGGAAAAGCACTTTGGGTACTTGCCAATTCTTAGGCGATACATTAGTGTCTTGGTTCTCAATGAAATAAAATTGTGTTGCACTCTCCACTACTGAATCTAAATATGTAGCAGTTGATAGTTATGTTGCTCAAATTTTGTGGATCAAGGAACAGCTTTTGGATTTTGAAATTTCATTTTCCAAGGTTCCAATTAAGTGTGATAACACTAGTGCTATCAATATCTCTAAAAACTGATGTGTTGTTTAATTTGTATAAATTTTAATATTAATTCCCTATGTTTGTGTGTTTATTTGCACTATCTTAAGTATTTTATCATCTTTTGCTATCAAGATAGTAATTCTGGAATTTTGATGGATTTTTGGATAGTTTTAA
>CAODLS011512266.1:0-11843 GCA_948243855.1 Flueggea neowawraea
TAATCCAAGCTTCAATTTGCTTTGAACAAAAAAAATGTGACAAAAAATGAAAAATATTGATCTAAAACAGTTTTTTGGAACGTCATCGGAAACCTTTTTATGGTTAATTTGCTTGTACTTTTGTATCAATAAATGATCTCACTGGTTCTCCTCATGTCAGTATAAGTTTTTCATCAAACGTGTGGGAAACATTTCAGGTCGTTTTATACCTGCCAAATTAGTTTGGTCATTCAATGATATATTGCATAAAATATTATTAGCGTCCGTAATGTGTTTGTATTTGACATTAATAGTAACCTTAAGTGTGTAGGGTTCTTTCTTACTTTTCTCTTTGGTGGAAAATTGCTGAGAAAATCTGCATGGATTTTGTGGATAAATAAGTTTCTACGTGATAAAGATAACTCCTTAATGTGGGATGTATATGAGCGGATCGACCTATGTAATGAGTTTAGTTTAAGTAAATTTTAGAACTTGATAATTAAATTAAAAATTTGTTTGTTAGATGAACTTTAACCTAAACTGATCTTCGATTAAATTCTAAATGTGCTTATAGCAAGCTGAGCTCAAATTTGCTTAATTTAAACAAGCTGAACTTAATCTTAACGTAAAATAAGAGCTCAAAGTCAAGTTTTGTTTATCGAACATAGTTGCCCTCCAAAACTCAGTTCAACTAGATAACAATTCTGCCTAAGAGTTTGCAAACTCATCATTGTGACCTTTTTTGGAGAAAAATGTACGAAATTCATATAAACAGTCAATCCTTATCGAGACGGAAATTTTATGAGATTAAAAGTTGGATGTTGAACTAGTCTTTGTCCAAAAACAGGATTAAACAAGTGCCTAATTAATTATTGGTGATGATGTTTAAAATACGTGTTAGAAAACATTATGATTAGAATGTGATTCAATTAACCAAGTAAATCAGAGTAGAAAAATATATGAGAAAAATGGCTGCCAATTTGACTAAAGAAGGTTTACAAGTCTGATAAAACCGATATATAACTACCAGTCTCACAGTGTACTTAATACCTAATTTCAGAGCCATTTTTGCGACCTTCAAACAACGCAGACTCCTGACTTTCAACGAGAAATTCTTTGAATATTACGATAATGCATCATTCAAAGAATCCCTTGCACTTATCAATATCTTTTTTTTGTTTCGATGGAAATGGATAAAAGATAAAAGAAATAATTTTTTTTATTGTTTGGATAACAATAAAATGATAGAAAGTAAGAGAAAAGAATTAAAATGGAGAAAATAGAAATAAGTTTAAGCATAGGTATATTTCTCTTCAATTGGGAGAGAATTGATAATAAAAACACATTTTTGTCCTCTTTATTACAACTAATAATAAAATAAAGTGCCGACAAAATCATCTTTAAATTAAAAGAAAAATCAAATTTCTATCATAGTTGAGTTACAGTGTCCAAACGAAAGAAGAAAATATGCATTTCTCTTCTTCCTTTTCTCTCATTAAAGAAAATGAACTCTCTTTTCTTTTCTTTTTTTTTTCTCTTGTGTTACTAAGAGCATCCTCAACTCTACTTTTTATTTTTGAGAAAATTTTTGATAAAAATAAAGAGAACAATTAATTATATAGATTGAAGATATAAATCTCCTCTAATACTATTCTTTAGTTTGACTTTTTATTTTGTAGAAAACAATTTTTTATTGGAGAAGGGGACAGGAATAATTAAATGAGAAGAGAAATAAAGAATAAAATATATGAAAAGTGTAAATTTTATTAATAATAATTAAAATAGAGAGTCATTTTAACTAGTTAGATATGAAAATTAAACTATATTTTTTATATTACTTTTAGAGATAAAAAAATGATATGAAAAATAAATTAGTGATGAATTTTAAAAAATTAATTTTTATAATAAAAAAAATTATAAATATAAAAAATACTCCAACTCTAACATTAAAATTATAAATATAAAAGTAGGGTCCAAACAAAGGCTTATTTCACTTTCTCCGAATTTTTCAAAATTCACTGGCAGCTCCAAGTTTTTTTTTTGAAGAATAAATCTCCAAGAATTTAGTCTTTCAAGTAACTAATTAACGATTTTTATTTATGACCATCAAGTGGAGACAAAGTTAAGGAAAGTCGGACTTATTGGACTTTGGCAACAGCGTTCATGGGCCGGATCAGCCCAGAAGTGATCATTTGAGGGCCTTTCTGTTTTTCTGAGTGGAATCACTAAAAGGAGGGCAAAAAGAGGCGTTATTAGGCCATCTTCAATGCACGCCAAAACACCAAATTTGGCGTGCGTTGGAGAAAATGCCAACCCCATTTCTCACGGCATACCTTAACGTAGTTATAGTGTTACGCTAAGTACTGTAGATAAATCATTCATTTTTTTTATTTTTTCTCTATTTGTTTCATTTTGATAGACATTAACTAAAAAATATAAAAATTAAGAAAAATTAATTTTAGTAATTAAATTTTTTTAATTTTATAAGTTTTTGTATTTATACTATTTGATTAATTGTATTGATAATTAATGAATTAATATAACTAAAAGATTAAATGAGAACAAACTTGTAATTTTACTGATAATAAATGCTAAAAAAAAGAAAAAATGTGTCTATATTTTAGGACACTCAAAATAGAAATTGTGACTATTAAATTGGGACGGAGGGGGTATTTTTTTTTCATTTCATTTGGTTTTTTAGATTTAGTTTATTGTATATTTGCCTATTTTAATCAATCAATGTATTTATTAAAATTATAGTATAATGTAATAAAATATGAAAAAAAATTAAAATAATTGTACAAAACACATGCTATTCAAATTTAAACCGTAAGCACATTCATAACAATGTAATTTAATATCAATGAAAAAGATCTACCATAATAAAATTGAACTTGTAATTAAAATATAAGACAACTAATACAAAAAGACAAATTAATTTGGCCAAATTAAAATTTAATAATCAGAAAAATTAGTTCTATCTCCACCAATATTATTGAAGTAGTCATCAAATAGGTTTGATGCAGAAAATGGAGGTTGTTGAAATTGTCATCTTTTTTGCAAAATTTTAGTCTTTCGAGCTCCATATAGGCACGAACATTCGGATCACTAATAGTGAACAAATCCTGCATCAAAATATATTATTCTTTATGTCTTTCTTTTGCTTCTCGTTTTCTTTTTGTTTTCTTTCTTTCAAAGCCAAACTTTGTTTCTTGAGTGTCAATCTTTCCGTGTTTAATCGTTTGAGTATTTCCGCAAGTTTTTGGATTTGTTCTTGTAGTTTATGGATAGTTGTTATGACATTATCATAATTTTTTTTCTTTGTTTTTTGCTTTTTTCACCGCACATGTTCTTTGAGAAGAAGAGTCACCAATATCATTATCTAGATTAATTTGCAAGGTGGACAAACCAGGAGATTCTACGAATTAGGAATTAGGCACGGGATTTTTTGACTCCGAGGAGAGATAGCTCACACCATGCTTGCGAGAAACTTGTCTTTGTGGATTGACATTATCTTCAAACTTTTCAAAATGTTTGATTGTGTTCCAAATATGGTTAAAATTGAAACCATATTTGTAGTTGGGATCTTGCATGAGCATCATTTTTACTCGATCTAACTGTGAATGAGTTTAAAATGTGAATCAAAATGTTCATATGCATACAAATTGAAATGCATAAAATATTCGAGATACTCACAATATCTTGTTCTGATGCCCCGCTGGGATTCAGAAGCTCTACTTGTCGGATACATCCATTCAATTTTCTAGTGGCCTTCTCAATTAATTGCATTCACGATTAAATGGATTTCAGAGTACGCTACTCCCATTCACATTGTTTTGACGCATTGTATGTTTCTTTAATATGAGACCAAAAGCGTTTTGAAGGTTATATTCTCCCCATAATAGGGTCTTGAGAAATATCAATATAAATTTGGCATAACATTTGGTTTTCTGCAGGAGAATAGGCAAAACCACGTAAAGACATTTTGGAAAGATAGATGTTTTGGAGACCGATTCAGTGGAGGTGAGATTTGAGAGAAGGTTGAGGTGAGATTTCTGAGAAGATTAAGAGTTTATATAGATAATAAAAAAACAATTAGATAAATATGTAGACAACGAGTATCTGGAGCCACAATAAGAATCGTTGGATGGATTTCATCGTAATGTTAGCCGTCGGATTAGTTTTATCTTTTCAAAACCTTATCGGAAATGCATATTAAGAATCAATCGTTGGATGAATTTCGTCATAATGTCAACCGTTAGATTGTTTTTATCTTTTTAGAACTTTATCTTTTTAGAATATCATCAAAATATTTATGTTCAAATTTTTAATAAATAAAACATATATATATATGTAATTATAAATTTTAATAAATAAAAAATATATTTTATCCAAATTTTTTTATTTTAATTATTGTATTACAAAAATATTTATGTTTAGTATTTATATGTTATTGAAAATATTGAAATATGTTTTTAATTGAAAGAATGAGTAGAATAATTAAATATAAGTATAAATTGTTAAATTATAATAAAAATAGGTGTAGAAAAGAATATACTTAAAATATTTGATTTAGTGTTAAAAATAAAGTAAGATAGTTGGAGAGACTTTTACTGTAATTATTATATTTTGATGTAAAATTACTGTATTTGAGAGTAAATAGTAGGAGGTGACTTTAAGTGGCACAAAAATGAAATTATTAGGTGACAATCCCACTGCCTTTGATGGATTTAGTTCTAATTTTCTTTTCCTTTTCATAAACAAGTAAAGCAAGCCATTTTTAATTAGGTGCCAGGATTTGTCCTTTGGGATGTTTGTAATCACTAGCTACTTCAAAATTTGTTTATTAAAAAACCATTCAGCATCTACTTTTTTTTTATGGATTAAAGCTTATGTTTAATTAGAAAAGAAATAGAAAAAATGCATTTGCTAGTAATAAGTTATAAATGTCAGAATGAGCAAGGCTTGGTGGGTTAAATTTAGAACCTTGTTATTTTGATAAAGTAAGTAGTTACTTTGTGACATTTAAAAACTGAGTCACCTGATTCGAGTATTTATTTTAATTAATATAAATTATTAAATGCGTAGCCTTAATTCTGTTCATTGATAAGAAATAATTTATCATAAATTTGCACATACTAAAACATTCCAACCCAAATAAAAGTCGCGAATGCATCTCAATTGTGAACCCTAGCAGCCGAACCATTAGATATGACTCCTACAAGTTTTTTGTTCTCTCACTCTCCGATCTAGTAGTTTGGTTTCCACTCTGATCTAGGAACAAGAAGGAGCTGAAGAGAAGTATAATCCTGTTTTTAACTTAGCTCAGAAAATGTCTAATCTACAAAAAAATTAAAGCACTTACCTCAAAAAAAGGTATTATTCTACAAAGGTCTCCGAAGACTTTTGGCAAAAATTTCAGAAATGCCTACCTCCATAATAAATCAGGTGTGGAGTAGGTTCTTTGAGATGTATCAAATATGGCATTAATTTGTTCTTCTATTCCTCCACAAGGTGTTTTGAATCCTCTTGTGGCAGTAAGTATGGTTATCCGGATGGTGTGGCGTTGGGTCTATCTAGAGAGTTTATTTCCTGTTGCGGTAGAATCTGATTCCTTGTTAGCACTTTAGTTTATCAACTCTGACAAGTTTTGCACTGGGGAATTACATTAATTATATGAAGGAATCAACGAATCAAGTAGATTATTACTTAGTAAAGACTTTTGGTCCAATGTCTGTCTCAAGTTAGTTGGACATATGTCCATAGTCCACATAATTTGACTGTTCTGCTGCTTGATTTGCATTATATTAGCGTGCAATGGAGAGTGAGCTTACTTCTGTTTTTTAACTACAGTTTCCTGAGATGATGGAGACAAGTTGAAAATGCGCAAACAAGGCATGATGATGTTGGGGATATCTGAGTTCTTTATCTTGCAAAAACCTGATGGAGAGACACCTTTCGTATTTTGTTCAATGATTTCACACCTTTATCATCTCATGGCTAAGATCTCTCCTCCAGTTGTTCATTGAAGAAGGCTTTTTCTTTTCTTTTTTAATTTCTCTCATAACAAAAGAAAGAGGAGTGGAGAACCCACCTTCCTCCCATATGAACAGAGTTCATTGTCATCATCTTCTGGACCCATCGTTACACAACACGCCTCTCTCTCACAGCCACTCCTCTTAATCACATACAACAAACATTGCTGATAAAAGATTCCCCTTCCAATGTTCATCACCATCTCACACACAACATTACCATTGAGACACAACTCAAAAATGCTGTGCCCCCACTTCACAAAAATCTTCAATGGATCATTCACCACTTCTCTCTTCCTTCACAATTTTTTCTACCTAAACTTCAACATCCATTTGTTTGTTGATGATGTTATTCAATTTCTATTTATCTCATTCAAACTAACAAAGCAAAATAAATAAAATTAAGAAAAAAAAAAAAGAAGATGTGCCCATGATTGTGCTTCCATTTCTTTCTCTTACTTTACAAACAAGAAGAGCAGTAAGCAAATGAACCCACTTAACAGGGCAGATCACATTCACTAATTTCACTCCTATTTTCACTTCACGGTAACATCTCAATTCGTTTCATACAACCCACTCCCAGTCCAAACTCCAAACATTAATTTCCCCAAATTTTACAACAGCAGCAGTTCCAAGCCCCCCATTTTTTCATTGTTCGGAAGTTCGCCCCCTACATAACAGCCTAAATTACACATTCACCCCCGCTTTAACAACCTCCCATATTACTCCATGATATTACATCACACCACGGAATTTTAGCTAAGTCGCCCCCTAACTTTCCCTGATTCTCATATCTGCCCCCCGACTCTAAAAAAAAATTACGGGACGCTCCGGTCTTTCAAGATCCAGGGACGTTTAAAAGACGAGATTCAAGAGAAGATAGAGAGGTAAACGCCGGTCGTACAACCGGTCGGGACCCGAATCTACAATCGGATCCTAAAAGTCGAGTCGGAGCAAACGCCTGAGGTCTCTGGTCGCGCAGTCATCGATAGGAACATGTTTTTTCTTCGAGAAGGACGGCAGAGGGAGCGAGCTAGGAGCTGGTGATACTGCGAACCCAGATCCGGCATACACGTCACACTTTCCGGTCAAAGGCGACCTCAGACCCGTAATCCGAATCTGCTTCGGCACCATCTCCGGGTCTGGACGTAACCGGTCAGTGCCAACGACAATTTCGTCGTTCTTAGCTGATTCGCTGCTCTTAATCTTCGAATCAACCGACTCACCTCGCCGCAAAATCGTTACCTTCTCCATGACCAAATTCTGGCCGTTGCCGTGTTGGTGGTGGTTATGACTTCTGGAGACCTTCAAGTTATCAACGGAACTCGATCTCTTGGAAACCGAAGGCTCCTGCTGCTGCCGCAGCTTTCTCTGGTCGAACCGGTCCGATCGAACCGCCGGTTTACGGTTAAACCTAGGGTTAGAGTTAGCATAGCTAGGAGTAAGATTATAATTATTTCTCCTGCGACAGGGAGACACTCTGATCCGTTCAATCAAACAGTCCTGTGGCCTCAACACCTCCGTCCCCATAATTACAACGTTCTTCAACTTAAAAAAAGAGAGAAATGAAGGAATTAATTATCCAGAAAAAACAAAACCACACAACGTCGTCGTTCCGGTGTGCCTCTCAGTTAAAATTATTTTCTCCGGCCTGTCTCCGATCTGGGCCGGGAAGGGAAAGAAGGAGGAGGAGGAGGTGAAGTTGCGTGTTTGGTGTGAAGACGGAGAGAGAGAAAGGCGATATATATCAAGGAGTGGATACGAGAGAAAGGTGGGACCCGCTATGTGGGAGCCGTCGCACCGACTTTCCTTTCTGACGCGTCAAGGTTAGAGGAAAAGAGAGAGAAGCCGCCTTGTTTGATGAGGTCTAAAATAATGGTGGAAGTTAACGGCGTTTGGGTTGGGCCTTTGGTTGGGTTAGTTCTCCGTTTGCTTGTTGGGACCCAAATGGTTTGATAATTTAGGTGCCAACCGAAGACCAGACCATGGTTTGGTTGGACCGCAACCTCTTGGCTTAAAAATAATAAAAATCATTTGAATTATTACGTCTAATGTTAGCCTCAAATTTGTTTCAATTATCTTTCTATACTTAATTATTGGTGTGTTCTGTTTTTCTTTTTATCAAATATTGATGTGTTCTGTTTGGTTTGTTATTTGGCGTCGGCAAGTTTTAGTTATATCAACGCCAAAATAAGGGAATTCTGTTTTGTTTCAACAAAAATTTTATCAGCCCAAATATAATTTATCGATTTAAACAAGTTAGTTTGGCTAGGTTTTCATTAAACAAAAATGACATGTGGCACTTACATTTCGCTTCAGTATGATACGTACATTGACAACTTTAAAGTCTAAAGTTCGATTCCTCTTGTTTTAGGACAAAAATACAAGTATAATCAAAATAATCGTCCATTGTTTCTCTTTTTTTCTTATAATTAATTAACATATTCGTGAATGTTTTCAGTGCTAATGACTATGCTGGTAAAGTCTAATTCTTGTTTAGTCTTCGTCTGTACCAGAAAAGCAGAAGAGAACAGAATATAATCAATCAGTGCATTATGCGATTATTTAAACATGTTTCTTAAAGATGGAGATTATTGATTACTTAACTATGTGTAAGAGACATTCCTTTAAAGTATTATAAAGTATATAAAAACCACTCATGCATTAAGGTAATTTTTTTTTCTGGAACAAACAAAATTATAAGAACCGAGTCGATTGAGTGAATTAATTAAAGACATTCAAATATGTTTGAGAAAGAAATAGTTATGTGCTTCACACGTCATTGCCGGGAGTCGGGCCACTTGCGCTGCTTTGGTTTGCCCACACAAATAATCAAATCCCACCAAGTCATAATCTCTGCTTTATAATACTAAAAATCATTGAACATGACTCCATTATTTATGTGTTTTTAAAGTGCTCTTCTTTTTGTTTATTTTTATTTTTATGGCCTATAACACATGATACATTGTTTGTTGATTTTGTCAAGATTCTAACACCTAAACCATGCTGCTCTAATTGAGACAAGTTTATTAGTTTAATGATTCTCAAAATATGCAAAGCTACTTGGGGATAATACAAAAATAGTGAGGAAATCCTCCTCGTAGATACGTTTATTTTTCTAATAGTTTAAGTTAATGCTTGCCCAACCCGAAGAGCAATGAATCAACAATATGAAATTCATTCATAATTTTTATGAAATCAGATTTAATGAGATCAAGAATTTAATTTTTAGTAAAAAAATAGAATAAGAGATACCCACTCCTCCTTTATTTAAGGCTTGTTTGGTTCAACTTTCGGAAAATTATTTCTCAAGGTCAAGAGGAAGTCAAGTAGTTGACTTCCCGAAAAATTTAACTTTTTTATTCAACTAAACAAAAAAATTTTTTAACTTCCCGAAAAGTTGAACTTCCCTCTCCAACTTACCTCTAATCAAGAAAATCCTTAGTTCTCCAATTTTTTCATTGAATTATACAAATCTCTATCTTATGTTTATCCAATAATAAATTATGAATTCATAATTTTATAAATTACAGAAAAAGAATACATTTTTTAAAATAATATATATTTAAATAAGTAAATGATAACCAGTTTGCAACTTCATTTAATGGACCTTTAGTTTGGGCCCTACTGAAGTCCTAAATAATTTCCCACTGTAAAAAAGATGGGAAGCAAAAGAGAAAGAAGAGCAAGTCAATCAAGCTTTTCCCTTTGTGAAGGTGAAATTAAGTTTTCAACTTCGGAAAAGAATTGTGATGAGATGGTGAAGATACGTCAATCGAGCTTTTCCCTATGTAAAGGTGAAATGAAGTTTTCAACTTTGGAAAAGAATTGTAATGAGATGGTGAAGATACGCACACTTCTCTACGGTCTTTAACTTTATTAAACAGCAAATGGTGAATGGTTAGGGAGGAAGAAAAAAAGCAATATAAAGTTTGAAGTTGGAATCCAAACCGGTTTTTTAAATCAGCTGCGAGGAATGTACATAGCTTGTTCCTCCCGCCTAATTTTGTATGCATACACGAGTTCGTCCAACGAGAGTTGACTCGCCATGTGTGTATGAATTTGCAAATTCCAAGTTCAGGCTGTTTAATCATAAATTTTATTTGCATTCAGCTCAAAGAATTTGTACAAGATTTAGTAACTTACCTTAGAATTTAGAACATTAATAATTTTTCCCTTCTTAATAAGTGTTGTTGAGGTTGAATTGTATTTTCTTGAAGAATTGTTGAAGTAACTTTAGTGTTTTGTTGGGACAAGTAAGTTGGAGATGAGTTAATGAAGAATGCATTAATGTTAGAGTGATTTTCTTGATCAAAATTGAAGTCAAACCTTAAAGGAATCAATTCAAGTCAAAGAAGGATGTATTTGTGAAGGAAAACAAGTTACTGGGTGGACACGGACGAACACACGGGCATGGCGCTGCCCGTGTGCGACACTGGAGAAGGATTGGAGGCGAGTTGGTGGCCACGGCCTGAGTCGTGCACGTGGTGCATCGGGACGCATTTTTTCAAGACACGGATGCACGTTTTTGTCCGTGTCTTGCTTCTCTTGCCCGTGACTTGAGTTTATGATGGGTTTAGGGTTGGTTTTAGGGTTTTCCTTGTCTATTTTGACTTGTATTCCTTGTAAATTATAAATAAGTGGCTTGAGAACAATCTTGGATGCTTTTGGTGGCCGTTATAAGCTTTTGAACGTCGTTGTAAGCCGTTGTGCTTGGTTTTGACTCTAAAAAATAGAATTATTTGTGCTCTACCCGTGAACATAGATCGAATGGATCGAACCACGTAAATCTTTTGTTATTGTGTGATTACTCTTTGTTATTCTGCATTCTTCTACCGCCAGTTTTCTCCTGACAAGTGGTATCAGAGCCACAGAAATTTGTTCAAAAACTACTGGGGTTCGTTCTACAGAAAGAAGATGTCTTCATACAAATTCAAAATTGAGAAATTCAATGGGTCAAATGATTTCGCGTTGTGGAAGCTGAAGATGAAGGCAATTCTGGTTCAGCAGAAGTGTGAGGAGGCGATTGAAGGTGAAGAAAATTACCGATAGAACTGACAACAGTGCATAAAGCGGAGGCTGTAAAGAGAGCTCCTAGTGCAATTCTATTAAGTCTGACATATAAAATCTTGAAGGAGGTAACTGATGAAACTACTGCAGTAGGCTTGTGGCAGAAGCTTGAAAATAAGTATCAGAAGTGATCCCTATCGAACAAGCTTTATCAAAAAAGGCGACTACATACTTTGAAGATGTCAGAAGGCATGCAGGTAAACAAACATCTTGATAAATTTAATAGGATTGTATTATATTTGAAAGGTGTTGGTGTTGACATTAATGAAAAGGATCAAGATATGTTTCTATTATATTCTTTGCCTGAATCATATAAGAGTTTTGTTGATACTATCATGTATGGTAGAGATGAAATTTTATGTTAATGATGTTAAGGATGCTTTGTTGTCTAAAGAACTGAAGAGGTTAATTTCTAGTTCAGGTGGAGACAGAGTGGAGTTCAGGTTAACCATAAGTAGGGGCAATAGAATGGGAAAAAATTATGGTTTAAGGTGTTATCACTGTAAGGAGATGGGGCACATAAAAAAGAATTGTCATCATAGGTGAAACGGTACAAAATCAAGCGCAGCAGTAGTTCAGAATAATTCTGTGGGGTTTCAGGATAATTCTAATGAGGGTGAGAGCAATGAAGTATTGACAGTTACTACATGTAAATCTGAATATAGATGGGTTATTGACACTGGTGCAACTTATCACATGACATTTTTCAGTAAACTGTTTAATTCTTTTAGAGAATGGAAAGACAGTGTGAAATTGGAA
>CAODLS011512312.1:0-12895 GCA_948243855.1 Flueggea neowawraea
TTTAATTACCCAATATACCTCAAAAATCACATTAACACCAAAAAATATTATTTCAAATTTTTACCCAAATTTATTAAAAATAATTATCCAAAAATAATTATTCCACAAATAATTATCCAAAAATAATTATTCCCAAAACTAATTTTTGCACCAATAATTATTCAAAATAATTACTCCAAATATAATTATCCCAAAATAATTATAAAAATTATCCGGGGTATTACAGTAATTATGGAAAAATATGTTCTAGAATTGTAATTTTGAAAAATGTTAATTTTGCAATTTTGATAAATTGGAGGTTTTAATTATAATTTGAGTTATTTAGAGGATTTAATTTTAAATTCTAAAAGTTTTGGGATTAATTATTAATTTTTGAGGTCTTAGGGACTAAAGTGTAATTTTACAAAGTTCAGAGACTAAATCGTAATTTTTCATAGATTTTGATTTTTGGGTCGTGAGTGCTAGATCTTCGATTCAAATAGAATTTCTGACGTCATTGGCGTTTGAATCTACATTTGCACTTCATGCATCTTTTGTATTGCCATAATCATTATATTTGATGTGTTTGTAAATACTTGTTTCAGCTCAGTTCGGTTTCCGAGGTGACCAACCATCGACCGGTGGTCAATGATTTAGAATTTGGAAGCTCGGCATCCAATTGAGTTGATGATAGCTTCAGACACATAGGTTGTGTCTCTTCCACTTATATGTTTTTGTTGTGCTATCACCATAGCATATAAATTGGAATAATTAAAGGATTGAAATCTTAAAATCTGGTCTATGTGAGGACTTGGTTGATTTGAATTTGTTTTTGGAAAACCATTTGGGTTTTGGAAAGAGTAATGATACTCTATCTTTGAAAGATTTTGCGCTTCGGAGAAAGAGGAATTGCTTTTGAGAAATAATATAATTTGATTATATTATATTTCTTTAGTACATTTCGAAAATAAAATTATGAACCCTATGTTGGGAGATTGACACGTTTCTCGGTAACAGGATTTTCGAATATCTTTTTGAAATAAAAATTTTATTTTTGGAATATATATATATATATATATAGAGAGAGAAAGAGAGAGAGAGAGAGAGAAAGAGAGAGAGAATTATGGAATTGTTTTGGGAAATCAGTTATTTGATTTTGGACATTGATATATAAGTTATATCTTATATATCTTTCTTTATTTTGATATACCTGGTCGCATGACCGATGGTTATTGGATTTAAGTATACTATGTATATATTTTAGAGACAGGATGCCTTTGTTACGGGTTCATAGCCTTTGGTATACCAATGCATGTTAAAGCCAGCTACTAGGATAGTTAGTAGCCATGTTGTCCTGATCAGACACATGATTGGATGTTGGATTAGTGGCAGAGTCCACAATCATTATTGAGGTGGTAGAGTGACCCGGATCTCACCACGATTATCTTTAGTCCCTTATCCGTGATATATGTTTTTAATTCTGATATCTATGAGATATTATGATTTTATAATAATATGATTATTATTATTATGATGCCTATGTGGCAAATATTTGTTTTTGAAATTTCTAGCAACACTAGAAATGGTTTTGAACTCTAATAAATAGTTTTCGATAAAAGGGTTTTTGGACTTTGAAATATTTAATACAACCCAAAAGGGTTTTATTTTGGAATCTTTGATAAGCTAAAACAGTGTTTGAAAGGTTTTGCTTTGGTTTTAAAAGAATGTCAGTTGTCATAAATTTTGGGAAGATTCTGTAAAGATTCGAGTTTAATTCCCGAATGATTTTGTGCATGTTGTTTGCTTTGATTGTGAATGATTTCGAAACGGTTTTGAATCGTTATTACTTCTATGGCATGTATATATATATATATATATATATATATATGTGTGTGCGTGTGTGTGTGTGTGTTGGATATATCTGCGTGTGGTATTTTTGAACTGTTTTTAAAACAGTCTTTGTGAGACACGTATGAGGCGATCTGGAGTGTTGTCCTTCATTGGGTTGACCTCCTTTCTTTGTTTTGTCCCTGTTTATTATCATCATGCAGGTGCTTCTTGTGGACTATGGTCTTTGTCTTCGGATGCTCAGTGAGGTATTTTGACGCTGCAATCAGTGCTCTTTTGATCGAGCCCTGTCTGTATGATTGTTAGTTGCTCCACACTATGTTCCTGTGTGATTTATTTTTATTTTGTTATTGTTTCTAGCATTTCAAATGTTTTTTATTTGAAATTATTTTTGCAATTTATATTACATATGTTTTGTTTTAATCAATAAGGTTTAAACCTTTAGTTGTTTTTCATATTTATTTAAATATGATTATTGGGTTAATTTTCTACTTTTTTAGGCTTATGCGGGATGAGCTGGGCTCACATAGACGGTTCACCTCGTACGCTGGTCATGGTCCCGATAATGGATTATGACAAAGGTGGTATCAGAGCATGGTTTTGAAAGTCTGGGATGGTTATGTACTCTGATACCAAATGTGGTATCAGAGTATGGTTTCATAACTCTGGGATGGTTATGTACTCTGTTACCAAAGGTTATATCAGAGCATGGTTTAGTAAGTCTAAGGCAGTTATGTACGCTGATACCAAGGGTGATATGGGAGCGTTAGGTTCTGTATTGTCTGGGTTGGTTATGGAGCTTAGGTATTTTTGATTGAGTCAGTTTGATTTGCCTCTGTATGCCTTCTGACTTTGTTTTAGCACATTGATATATTTTTTAGTACTATGGCAATAGTTCATAAATTGATGTTTGCATATATGCATCGTCTGTTTGTTCTATTCTGAAATGTGTCCTCAGTGTAAGAAAGTTAGAGAGGTCGTTAGGCGACGATTCGCCAAAGTCACCAGCCAGTTTGTTACGGATCAAAATGGTTTGCGTGACATGTTGGAGATTGCGATTTCAGTACCTCAGTCTTAGTCACCAACTGTGATTCAGTCGGATGTGTATGGGTGTTTTGTTCACGTCCTTGGATATTTTGAATGATTCTTTTCTCGTCAGGTAGCTGGAGGTCAGCCAGCTATAGCTACTCTAATAGTTGCACCGGTTGTACCTGAGGTTGATTCCATTAGACGATTGATAAGTTTTCTTAAACTTGAGCCACCGATAAGTTTGATAAACTGCATGGATGACTCAGAGAGAGTTAGATTTGCAACATTCCTTCGAGACGGCTATATAGCTTGGTGGTGGCAAAGTTCCTGAGAAAAGAGTATTTCTTGGGTAGCGTTCAAGAACAAACTTATGTTGTATGTTCTTCCTCATGATAAGGAAGGTGAGAAAATAGATGAGCTCCATTCCTTGGTGTCGTGCTTGTATGAGCAAACATCTCTAGCAGTGTGGCAAGCCAAAGCGTCATTGCTATCTTTGTAAGCAGCCAGGGTCGAGTACTCTAACTTTGGTATGTCTTTTGTCTCTATATTGTTGTATATGTATTCCTTTGAACTCTGCGAATTTTTACGCATTTCCTGCATATGTTCTTTTGGACTGTGCATCTTTGTATATCTTTGTATTTGGCTCTTCCGAGCTTTGCATATGTTGGTATGCATTTCCTATATCCTTGTTTATTGCAATATCCTTTTTACTATGTCTGGTTAATAGAACATTCTATTGAGGAATTCTCGTGAAGATTCCTTGTTTCTAAGAATCAAGTGTAGTTGATTCAGTGATAGGAAATTTGTCAGTTGACTATCCAATGATAGGTTTTAGTTTATTCTGAGAATGTGGAGTATGTGATAGTGATTCATACAATGAGTGAAAGATCCGTTGTGATCATGAAATGTATTTGATTTTGGAGTTTGAATTAGCCTTAAGATCGAAAGTGAATTAGAAAGACGTACCAAGAGTGCGAAATTTTTCTGGAATGCCTTCCGAGGAATTTTCAGGACACTGTTGGTATGAATGATTGAGTTATGATTGAAGTGGGGTCAGTGTTGGATTCACACTGGGCTCCATAAATTTTGTGATGTATTTTGGTACATTGAGAATTGACTAAGAATGAACGATGGGGTTCAACCTTACTCTGAGTGACATTGAGAAATTTGAGGAATTTGGTGTTTTGGATAAAATGAGTTTGGCACATGTTAGAAATAACATGTTGGAAAGAATTGGTGAATGAGTTGGAAAACTAGTGGATGACGATCCATAGCCAAACATAGGGTGTTTGTTTGGGTGAAAAGTGTGTTTGGTAAACAACAAATGATGTTGTTAACTCTGTTTCATAACATCGTTTGGGGAAATGAGTTGAGTAGGACTCAGAAGTTAGTGTATCATCTGATCTTCAAGATCAATCTGATTTGACTTCGAGGGTTGAACATCAAAAGTGTATTTCTTTTGGTTCTATATCCTAACTTCTTCGGCAACATTTGGTTGTTGCATTCAGTTTGCTCAGTTGACCATTATCAGTTGTTCTTTCCGCTTTGTACATTGTGTTATTGGTAAGGCTTTTGAAGTTTGGCCTTTAAGCAGTGTCTGATGTTTGTTCTTCTGACACGTGACTCTATAAGCTTTGAGAAATATGTTCGTTGTTCGTTGTACCTTTGGGTATTCTGCGACTTCACAATTTGTTCCTTAAGAATGTTGTCTTATGTTTGTTCTATGAACGAACGTTTCTGTCAATTTAGTTAAGACTCAATTTGTTTTCTGTTGAGCCATCAGTGGATATGGAAATTTTTGGTTTCCATGATGCTTAAGTCTGTATCGACTTTCTCTACATCTGCATGTTTTTGTATCTTCTGCCTTTGCTTTAGGACATTTTAGTATGTCGATGTTGTTTGGCATGTTTGTGTTGGAGCACCATAGGTGTTGATTTGCTGGATACGGCTTAGATATCTGCACTTGTTTGACTTTGTTCGTGTAATATCCTGTTCATTTTGACTAGAATTTGATGATATTCCGTCAAGACTTCAGGAAAATTTGGGGCTTTGAGGTGTTAAACTTCGATCGAGAATGTTTAGAGGTGGTTTGTGTGTGCAAAGCACATAGCAGGTCATCTGTGTGTGTTGAGGAGCGTTCTACGCGCATAGATTGAGGTCAGGGGGTCGTCTACGTGCCTAGGTGATTGTACTACGTGCGTAGATGGATGTCTGATCCTGACTTTGAATGTGCATGTGCTTGTTTGTGTACGTTGGAGACGTCCACGCATGTTGGACGTGATTTGGACTTAGAACCATGGTGATCAACGCGCATAGCACTAGGTGGTGTGCACGTTGATCCTGGATCCATGAGGGAAAGGTCGTCAGATCTGCCGTCTATGCACATAGAAGCTTCGTCTATGTACGTAGTACTCGGTCAACGTGCGTAGAGGAAGGTTCAACTCACATAGATGGGCTTTTTCCGCGGGCATTAAATGAAATGTCACGTTTCAGTTCCGAGGGCCTATAAATACACCCACCTACGACTCTCTTCTGTCATAACTCATCTCAACCATCGAAATCACTCTCTCAACTACTCCTCTGCACTTGCAATCACTCCTCAGCACTTTCATTATGATTCTAAAGGTAACAATCGTTCTTTGATCTCTTCTTTCCATCATCTCACCTCATATTTGTTCATATAGGGTTTTGAACAGATTTTGGGGTTTTGTTCAGATCTTACTTTTTTGTTGTAAAAGAAGTTATATATGGGTAGATTAAGCTTGGTTAAGGTTGTAACCACAGGATTCTAGCTTCGGTTTCCAAGGATTTCGTGTTTGAACGAAATGGGTTTGATCCAAGCTAGTGTTCCAGATTTTGGTAGATTTATCATCAGATCCGGGGTTGTATCTGATGTATTATTTTAGATAGGTGTTATAAATACATAGATTTGATGTTGGGTGTCAAGATTTAAAGACTTATGTCGAGTGGGTCAAGAAATCTGAATTTGGGGATTTGGATTTGGTATCTGTATATGTGTGCGATATTTTGAAAGGTGGTTTTCAAACCAGTCTTTGTGAGGCACATACGAGGCTGTCTGATGTGTTGTTTCCTCACTAGGGAATCTTACCCCTATTTCTTTCGTTGTCCATGTTATACCTTTGTTCGTATGTGACATCTTTTGGACGCACAACATCTGACCCGTACCTCGACCTAGTGAGGAGCTTTTGGCTATTGTGAGTGCCCTCATTCGAGACTCTACTTTATTATGTCATAGAGCTCCACATCGGGTTACTGTTGGGATATTGGGCTTCACTTTTTGTGTTTTGGGGTATATATATATATATATATATATATATGATTTACTTTATTTATAAATGTTTTTATAAATATTTTAAATAAATAATTTGATAAGTTGGATAGTATATCTGATCACAGAGGCTTGTGCGGGATGGATCGGGCTCCCACAGACGGTCTGCCTCGTACGCCGATCACGGGCCCGACTATGGGTCGTGACAATGTTTTTTTTTTGCGTCATAAACTGTTGATATTCGTGTCTTTTTATGTCCTTTTTCTTCTTTGGTATTTTAGGTGGAACATTGGTGAAACTTGAGGATTTGGAGCGATTTTAGGCATATTTTAGCATTCACTACACTTTAGCGTGGCCATGCTATAGTGATGTGTTGATTGGACCGACTTATTCCTCATTGGGCTGCATGTTTTTACTATTGGGCCTTGATTTTTTATCCTCATAGACATGTGTGAGGGCTGCTAAAATGTTTTCACTGTTGGGAAAAAAAATTAACCTAGTTATTATTATTTTTAGCTATTTTAGAGGGAAATTAGGTTTTCTTAATTAGAAAACATATATATTCTATTTTTGTGATTGGCGCCTCTCTCTCCACTTCTTGTTATTGGACGCACAAACTGGGCAGCCATCAATTCCACTTTATTTTGGTTTTCATCTCTCATTATAACACCTAACTAGTTGAGGTATTTTATAAAGTTTGATCCATTATAGTTGTGGGACTCTTGTTTTATTTTTTATAAATCATTTCGAGTATTTATTCAATCTTTGTACCTTAGTTCCTTTATTATTAGTCATATTGATTGCATGATTTGGCCAGTTGTGTGATTCAATGAGTGGTATATTATTATTTAGGATTGGTAATGCATCACATTAGTCTTAATCTAGGTAACGAACAACGTGGATGTATGTGGTTTGGGCATTATTCATTGTTGTGGGGTTGAATAATCTGGTTTAAATGAATCACGACGTTTTTGGTTTCACTGGCTATGACAGATGTCTCTTTAATTCGTACTGGTGCCATAGATCAAAACCTGTCAGGGCATCCCGACGGTTGTCTAGTGGTTAAAGAAATAATCTACAGGACATCCCGGCCTATCGATAAATTAAGAAGAGATTGGTCAATCGAGTGCATCACCGTTAGCTATAACTCTATCTATTTGAATGCTTAATAATTATCTTTCGTGTCTGTGATTGACTGGTTGGATTGAACGGATGAAATACCTTGGCTAGACTTTCTCATTATTGAATTTCTCCTCATTTTGTCACTGTGAATTATTTCATAATTGCAAACTTTAATTTTTGTTTATTTTGATCCTCGGCTTTGCTTGCAAATTGATCAACTTTAGTTTATTTTCCTGTTTCGGCATTTAAGCATTTCTGTACCATTCTTTATGGTTCGACACTGCTCACTGCTTTACTCATTATTTGTCTCCTGAGCAGATTAATATTATTTTGGTGGATTTGACAATGTATCACAACCTATCAGTCATTTCTCCAATCAAAGACTACAAATACTAGCTTGTGTAGACTCTTCAATAGTATATCACAAAACAAACCAATGTAATGTTTGTCATTATTCAAAGCAAAAAAGGTTACCTTTTTCTTTAAGTTTCTTTATTGTTGCTTCTTTTTTTTTTGATCTCGTTCATCTTGACATATAGGGACCCTATCATACCCCCTCACTTTTAGCCCATCGTTATTTTCTAACCATAGTTGATGATCACAACCATATGACATGGGTGTACCTAATGAGGTTGAAATCTAAAACAAGGTGACTCATTAAGAATTTTTTGTTCTATGTTGAAAGGCAATTTGCAAAAAAGATAAAAACAATCAGAAGTGATGGTGGTTTGGAATTTGCAATTATTGATTTCTACCACGAAAATGGGAGAGTGGAAAGAAAGCACCAACACATGCTTAGCGTAGCTAGAGTTCTAAAAATGCAAGCCAATCTAGCCATTAAATTCTGGTCAGAATGTGGTTTACACACTGTTTACCTAATCAACTGAGTTCCTACTTCACTTATTTCCTCTAAAAACAATCACCACACACCCTATCCAAAGTCATTTCTCACCACAATATATCACCAGACCATCTCAAGTATGTTAACAACATAACTACCCTAATTGAACCAAAAAGTTACAAAGAGTCAATAAAGCATGATGGATGGAAAGAAGCAATGGAAGCAAAATTGAAAGCACTTGAAGAAAACGAGACTTGAGAGCTAACCTTTCTACCTTCGGGAAAAGGTGCAATTGATTGTAAATGGGTTTATCGTCTGAAATTCAATACGGATGGGTCTCTTCAGAGCAAAAAAGGAATAGTAGTTTCCAAAGGTTTTACCCAGCAACTAGGTCTGGATTATACTGATACCTTCTCACCCGTCGCCAAAATCACCATGATCCGCACCTTACTAGCTCTCATAGCTTCACAAAACTGGTTTCTTCATCAACTAGACATCAATAATGCCTTCCTATATGGGGAATTATATGAGGTATTTTACATGAAACCACCCCATGGTCCTACACTTATGCATCCTGATATGGTCTGTCGCCTCAAGAAGAGCATCTATGGATTGAAACAAGCCAATTGACAGTGGTATGAAAAACTTAATTCTGCTTTTATTGCAAATGGATTCTCATAAGCATCTTCTGATCTCACACTCTTCACCAAAAACGATGGTAAGTGGAGGACCGTACCTAGACCGTTTCATCATTGTCTTCATTGATGACATATTGATCTACTCGAAGAGTAGGGAGGAGCACAAGGACCATTTGAAGTCAGTGTTGCAGACTTTGCGAGAACATCAACTATACGCTAAGTTCTCGAAGTGCAAGTTTTGGCTCGAGCGGGTAGCGTTTCTCGGACACGTGTTGTCGAGAGAGGTTATTTTGGTGGATCCCAAAAAAGTGGAGGTTGTGCTCCATTGGGAGAGGCCTAAGACCACTATGGAGATTCATAGTTTTCTTGGCTTTATCGGGTACCACATGAGGTTTATCCAAGATTTCTTGAGGATTACAGCTCCTATGACTTGGTTGATGCAAAAGGGAGTCAATTTTTTCTGGTTTGATAGATGTGAGGATAGTTTTCAGAAGCTGAAGAAGTGTTTGACTAGTGCGCAAGTGTTGGTGTTACCATCAAGTTCTGAAGGCTTTGTGGTGCATTGCGATGCATCGAGAGTTGGCCTAGGTTGTGTGCTGATGCAATATGGAAAAGTGATCGCCTACGCATCGAGACAACTTAAGAGGCATGAACAGAACTACCTGACGCATGATCTGGAGTTAGTAATAGTGGTGTTCGCACTCAAGATCTGGAGGCATTATTTGTACGGAGAGACTTTTGAGATCTTCACAGATCATAAGAGTTTGAAGTATATCTTCGGGCAGCGAGACCTGAATATGTGGCAGAGATGTTGGCTAGCGTTGCTAAAGGATTATGATTGTACCATATCATATCATGCTGGCAAGGCTAATGTTGTTGCCGATGCTCTGAGTAGGAAGTCAGTGGGTAGCTTAGCTCATATCTCTGTTGAGAGACGACCTGCAGTGTCTGAGTGGCAACATCTGATTGAGTCCGAAATTGAGTTATAGTTTGATGACTCAGGGGTGTTGCTTGGTCACATTGAGGCGCGAACTGTTCTGTTGGATCGTATTAGGGAGGCTCAGAAGGAGGATATTGAGATTTTGAGTTTGATAGAGAAGGTTAAATCTTTTGAGGTGTCGTGATTTAGCATTGATGACTCAAGAGTCCTTTGGTTTGGACTGAAATTGTGCGTACCATCTTTAGATGGGCTACGCGAGGAGATTATGATGGAGGGTCATAGTTCTACATATTCTGTACACCTGGGATACATTAAGATGTATCGGGTTCTTCGAGAATCGTATTGGTGGCTAGGGATGAAGAAGGACATCAATGAGTTCGTCAGCCGGTGTTTGACCTATCAATAGGTTAAGTTTGAGCACCAGCAACCTTCTGGATTGTTACAGCATATGCCACTTCCACAATGAAAATGGGATCACATCACGATGGATTTTGTAATGGGGCTATCGAGGACGTCTGCTGGGTATGACTCTATTTGGGTGATTGTTGACCGTTTGACGAAGTCAGTACATTTTCTCCCTGTCAAGACGGCATATGGAGCGGCACGCTTGGCGAAGTTTTATATTGATAGGATTGTATGTCTGTATGGTATGCCGATCTTTATAGTGTCGGACAGAGGACATTATTTCACATCGCAATTTTGGCGTAAGTTGCAGGAGGAGTTGGTACTCGATTGGATTTCAGTACAGCTTTCCATCCACAGATTAATGGTCACTCCGAGCGCACAATTCAAGCCATGAAGGATATGTTGAGAATGTGTGCTGTAGATTTTGCTGGAAGTTGGGATTCCCATTTGCCTCTGGTAGAGTTTGCGTACAACAACTCATACTATTTGAGTATCGAGATGGCACCATACGAGACGTTGTATGGTAGGAAGTGTTGATCTTTGTTATGTTGGGCCGAGGCTGGAGAGAGTTGTTGGGCCAGATCTTATTTCAGAGACTTTTGAGAAAGTCAGGCTGATCCAGCAGAGGATCCAGACTGCTCATAATTGTCAGAAGAGTTACGCTGATATGAAGCGTAAACATTTGGACTTTGCAGTTGAAGACCATATATTTCTGAAAGTATCGCCGATGAATGGCGTGATGAGATTTGGATAGAAGGGCAAGTTAAGCCCGAGATACATTGGTCCTTTTGAGATCATAGGATGCGTTGGAGCCATGGCATATGAGTTGGCATTACTGCCTCAGTTCTCTTCTATTCATCCGGTGTTCCATATCTCCCTTCTAAGGAAGTATATTTTAGATTCGTCTCATGTTCTAGCACCACAGTTGGTCGAGGTTAGATCCGATCTGTCATATGACGAGGTTCCATTGAGGATTGTTGATCGTTAGGTCAAGAGACTCTGAAATAAGGAGATAGCTTCAGTGAAGGTGATTTAGAGGCACCATTCAATTGAAGAGGCCACTTGGGAGGCCGAGGATGAGATACGACGTAGATATCCACAGCTGTTTAATTCTACAGACCCTTAGGTTGGTATCCTTCTATCTGTATGTGCATTCTGTTATGTCTCTATCCATGCATAGCATTATGTGCCTACATCAGTCTTTGCATCTGTCTCTACATACTCTGACATCATTTTTCCATACCCAATTTTGAGTTAGTTAGGTTTTGATAGACCTTCGGGGTAGACTTTGAGTGGGTTTGGCTGTTTGAAAATTCGAGGACGAATTTCATTTGAGGGGGGAGTATGTAATACCCCGTCGGATTCCGATACAACTCTCTATAGCTTTTGGTTTCACCCCAAGTCAATTTTGATCAATTGGAGTGTCGAGTGGGTGACTTATGATGTTGAGCTATGTTACTCGAGTGATATGGACCTTGGGTTACTCGAGTAAGCGGTTAAGTCTTACTCGAGTGAGATAGGACATGTATTACTCGAGTGAACCATTTGGTTACTCGAGTAAGCCTTGTTTCGGGATGAACATGATGAACACCTGGGAATGTGTACTCGAGTAACCATTTGTGTTACTCGAGTGAGGGGTGTGTCACTCGAGTGAGATGGCATGTCACTGAAGTGAGATGTGCACCCAATGCGTGAAACGGTGTCGTTTCGGGCAGGGGTCTATATATACCCCCACCCAATTTCTTCGGTCTCATTCCGTCTCCCTTCACTCAAAACACTCCCATTTCATCCAGAAGCCATTTCGGTTGAATTTTGTTCCTTCCTAGACATCTCTTAAGGTAAGATTGTGTATCTCTACCTCTCATTCTTTCATTTTTCATCATTTTACATGAATGTGCATTTTAGGGTTTGAATGAATGCTCATAGGTTCAGATGTAGGTTGTTTATGTTAGAATGTGTGTTAAGGGTTGTGATTTTGGGACTTTATGAGTCCATTAACACACAATGTAGGCTTGGATTTACACAAATCGAACATGTTTGTGAATGGGTTTCAAACTCGTTTGTTTGGGTTGATTTAGTGTGTTTTCGAGTTATGTTGATGATTTTGACTCTAGATTTGAGTTCAGCGGCTTGATTTGAGTCAATGTGGGTGTTAGGTATCGATGTTCATTGGTGAAATTGAGGTTTTGTCGAGTTAGGTATGATTTGGGCAGGGTCTTACTCAAGTAAGCAGATGGCTCACTCGAGTTAGTGATGAACACAGGTTACTCGAGTAAGCGAATCTGGCTTACTCGAGTAAGCCGCTGTGGGTGTCACTTGAGTAAGCCCTCTGGGTCACTTGAGTAAGCCCTCTGGGTTACTTGAGTAAGGCTTTGTTCTGAGGGACCAAATGTATAATTTTGTACATCTTTGTACCTCTTAGTGTTGGGGGTCTATTTTGGGAATTCTAACTACCTCAAGGACTAATTAGCAGTTCCAAAGTACTTTGATGGCTATTTTTAACTTAGTCGAGTCTCGAGGACTTGATCATAATTTTACATTGGTCGGCGACAAAACTATAATTTTATGTGGGCTTTGAATTTTGGGTTGTGAATGATGGTTTATCATTCAGATTAGAGTTTCAAAATCTCTGAGCGTCTGCATCTGCATATTATTCATCCGGTACCACCACAGTACCAACATCATTTTCTGATATCTGTTATAGATGTATCTGTTCTAACTTCCTGTTCCTGCCAGCACGACCAGCCATCTATGACTGGATCCTTTGCTTCGGATTCCAGGTGCGTGAAATGACAGCTTCAGAC
>CAODLS011512339.1:0-17350 GCA_948243855.1 Flueggea neowawraea
CAATTTAAAAAAAAAACATTTTGGTACCTGGATGGTAAAATTTTAATTACTCTTCCTTAAATCATCATCGTCAACATAAATAAACAATTTTGTAATCCAAAATATGCTTATTTATTAATACTCACACTATTTTTGCCTTCACCTCTGCTTTTTTTTTCCTCCATTGTTTCATTTAAATTTTATTTTGATACATTTATTTTATGAAATTTAAAAATAATTGTTAGAGAATTTTGTTCTATGTTTTGGATAACGTTTATGGAGCGAAAGCAACTCTAAATACAAGAGCAAAATCAACACCAAAATTTAGAGTGGTTCGGCCAACTCGATGCCTACATCCACTGCCTAAGTCTTACTTCTTAGGATTTCCACTATAACGGTGATTGATTGCGACTCAATCCAACAAGGCCAATACACGAGGTTGATTTTGGCTCAACACCTCCAAGGCCAAGAAGGTTGTTTTCTATAGATTCACAACGAACCTCTCTCAATGTTGTTTGGTACTTAGGTTTACAAAAAACCTCTACAAATGTTGTTTTTTATGGCCTTACAACAAATTTATCTACCCCAAGCAAATAACATTGCTTGATACAAAATTAACCCAAAGATATAACAGGTTTAAAGCTCACACACACACAATAGTATGATAGCAAGTAAATGAATCAAACAGGTTAGAAAGGTAGAAACAATGATAGCAATGTATAGCAAATGAATCTCTTGTCTTCCTTTTACTCTGGGACGTCTATTTATAGTCACTTGAAAGAATATAGTTGTTGGAAGCATCGAAGTAGCCATTGTGAGAGAGAAGAATTTTATTTTAATTGATATCACCTTCAACAACATGCATTGTACATCCTCTACGCGCATTGTACTTTGTTTCAACTGAGTTCTGCATGACTTGATAACAATTCTACGCGCCTTGCAAGAACTCCAGTAGCCACTACCTTAACTGGATTGGCATTTACGTGCCTTATACATTTTCTATATGCGTTGATCGTCTATCAACCTGTGTTGTGGCCTGTTCTACGGGCTTTGATCTTTGTTCCAGAAGATTCACACTCACCCAGTCGTTCTTCAACATGAGTTGCAACTTCTACAACGTGCGTTGTCGACTTCATCTCAAGATCACACCTTTAATCCACGTTAGTGTGTCAGCGAATGTTCAAATTCAAATCCTGAGGAGCGTCTTGGATTTGTCCTCATTCGAACCTCGTCAATGTGCACTGCACCTTTTGTAACATGTGTATCATCAAAGATTGCACCTTTTGCTCTTCAATGCGCCTTGATTCACTCTGCAAGTGTATAATGTGCATTGTATCCTCATTAACGCGCTTTGATGAACATTTGATATTTTCTTCTTCTGGAATGGATGATCTATGCGCCTTGTATCCTCTTTAACATGCCTTAATGCCATTTTCATCATGATTAACGTGACTTGCACATGCATAATGTGCTTTGTGTCCATATTTCAGCAAGTTTGCAACTTAGCACATCTTTCATAGATGTTTTACAATCACCATCATCAAAACTAAACTCAACAATAAGATAATGTGCTAATTTAATATATATAATACCACTATTGATTTCTCTTCATTATATATCCAATAAATAAAAAAACCATTTATTTTCTTAAAACAATATTCCCCAATGTATTTTTATATAACTGGAAAAAAAATCACCAATGTATCTTTAAGTTACATTTTACAAACTAACAATATGTATAATATATAAACTTAAAAACAATAGAAAATAAATTAAATATCAAATTAAAATAAACTTTAGAAAAAATTATTACAGAAAAGTTGTTCATTAAACTCAAGAAAAAAGTGATCTAGAAAACATTTTACAAATGAACAATATATATAATATGTACAACCAACCAAACAAAAAATGTTTGTTGCATAGTAAGAACAATGACTACTCACATAAAAAGAGATATCAAGAAAAAATAGAAACAGATACAACCAAGAATCAATGGAAAAAAAAATAACCAACTAAATCAAATTAACAATTTAACCAATGTAATGACCAACCAAACAAAAATGCCAACGACTTGTTACATGGTAAGAACAAAGGAGAGAATTTTGTGAGAATGAAGAAAATGAATGCACACATTAAAAAAAAAAACATAACAAGGTAAAATGGAAACCGATACAACCAAAAATCAACGAAAAAACAACCAATAACCAACTAAAGCAAATTAAGAATTACAACCAATGTAATAACCAACCAAACAGAAATGTCAGCAACTTGTTGCATGGTAAGAACAATAGAAAGAATTTTTGGAGAATGAAGAAAACGACAACTCACATAAAAAGAGATATCAAGGAAAAATAAAAAATGATACAACAAAAAATCAATCAAAAATCAACGGAAAAAATACAATAACCAACTAAATCAAATTAAGAGATTCAATGTAACACCCTGAATTTATTTTAAATGTTGGATTATTTAAGAAAAACGAAAATTTTGCAGTGACGACGAATAAAATTTTTGTGACTTGATGCATGTTGTGGTGGTTTCTGTAAAATACAATGAAAGTGGGGTTATGATTGCAAATAGAAAACAAAGGAAAAGATAAAAAAAAAAAAGGTCTAGAGGGTTGAGACGAACAGAAAATGGGAAGAAGGAAAGAGAAAAGAGGAGAGAGAAAGAGAGAGAGAGAGAGAGAGAGAGCAGAAAAGAGAGGAAAAATGAACAAAATATTTCAAAAATTCATAACTCGAGTTCTAGGCATCCAATCGACAAACCGTAAATTGATTCGTGTTCCTGGATACACACTCTTTCATTTAAGACCTGTGAAGGCCAGTGAAAACACTAGAATCTGGCGGCGTGGAGGGAGGAAATTCGAACTGTTTTTGGAGGATTTCTGGCGAACGGAGAGGAGTTAGGACGTAAGGTTGCCGCCATTAGATTCGCCTCATGGAGATCTACTGATCTGGGTTGGCTGCCCATTTCCGGTGATCGGCCGAGGACCCACCGGAGACTTTTCGTTGACTATCCAACGGCTTTCTAACAACTCCTCCTTCCGTTCCAGCAATTAAATTCAACAATTTGGGACACATATTGAATGGGTAAGATGAGGTTTGAAGGATTTTAGATTTTTGGTAATTTATTATGGATTTATTTGTTGAATATTGTGGTGAGAAATTATTTTAAATGTTGGTTGATGATGATGATTAGATTGAGAAGTTTAGAGTGACAATAGATGATTTAGAGCGATTGATTACGGGATGCAGGAATTGTTAGAGTATTTTTGGAATATTTTCCCATGGGGACTAATTTGCAATGTTTCTAGCAATTAGAAGTCTCAAATA
Organism: Flueggea neowawraea; assembly: GCA_948243855.1. Lineage (NCBI taxonomy): Eukaryota > Viridiplantae > Streptophyta > Magnoliopsida > Malpighiales > Phyllanthaceae > Flueggea > Flueggea neowawraea. Next base: position 3,315 of record CAODLS011512339.1, read on the forward strand.
AAAATAATTTTTTTGGAGGATTGATTAGTAATTTTACAAAGATTGAGGATTGACTTATAATTTTTGAAAAGTTTAGGGAATAACCCATAATTTTCTAAGGTCCTAGGGACTAAATGGTAATTTTAAATAAGTTGGGGACCATACTGTAATTTTATGTAGATTTTGGAATTTGGGTCCCAAGTGTTAGATTATCATTCGATATGAATTTTTAGGACCTTGAGAGTTCGCATTTGCATATCATGTATTTAGTATTACCACAGTACCACATTTGGATTTCCATGTGAGTGAAATGACAGTTTCAGACATATAGGCTGTGTCTTCTAAATTATATGTTTTTATTGTGCTACGACTATAGCATGTAATCCAGAATAATTTAAGGATTGAAAATCTTAAAATTTGTTCTACATGAGGACTTGTATGATATGAACTTGGTTTTCTGAAACTTCTTGGAATTTCGGTAAATGATGAAATTTGTCTTGGAAAGTTATTTGAACTATGAAGTATTGTTAATATTTTGATTATCGAATTTTGAAGGTTTTAAAATAAATATCAAAATTGATATTTATATTGGTTTTGTTAATAACCACTCTGTTTTGGATTTTGAGATTACGTTTGAAATAAATGTTTCACTGATACGAGTATTTGGTTTGTAAGAAAGAAAAATGTTTTGTTTCACTGAAATGAAAATCCTACGTAATTTGTACTTCTATGAAATAAAGGTTATTTATTTGTTGCCTTTGATTTATGAAATCAGTTTTGTATGATTTGACAATGGTGTAACCACTGCCATGTATTTGATTATGGATTTATATTTTTTGTAAATATACGATTTAATTATGATGACTTGGGACAACTCAGTTACGTGAGTTAATCGTGACCATTGGTACCAATGAAATGAGAACTCCTAGCTATTAGGGATGTTGGTAGCCATGTACCTTGGCCCGACATATGATATGATATTGATTACTGGTGGAGTCCACGTATATGACCAGTGGTGAGAGACCACATATGACCTCGTGGAAAAGTCCACGTTGGCCTTGATAAGTAGTCCCATGTTAGATTGATTTGAATGATAAGATTTAAAACCAAATATTTTGATATTTGTGTTATATGATTTGAGACCAAAAGTTTTGATATTGAGTATCTGATTTGAAAACAAATATGTCAATATTTGTGCTTCATGATTTATATGATTTGAAACTGAAAGTTTTGATATTGAGTATCTGATTTGAAAAAAAATATTTCGATATTTGTGCTTCATGATTTGAAAAGAAATATCTTGATAAATTACGATTACGACCTTTCAAAGAATATTTGGAGATTTGCATTCTTGATTTGAAAATAAATATCTTGTACAATTACCGTTTGTTGCTTGCCTTGGTTGCGCACGATTTCGAAATGAATTTCGAAGCTACTACTTTGTACTTAGTGTGTATACGTATATACACTTATTGCATGTGATATTTTCAAATGATTTTCAAAACAGTTTGTGTGAGGCTCGATGCCGCTCTGGAATGTCATTTCTTCACTAGGGTTCTTACCCCTTTCTTTTCTGTCTATTTCATGTACTCTTACTTGCAGGTGATATTGGTTGATTGGGGTCTCTCGGCATTCAGCACCTGGTGAGGCTTTCTGCAGTTGCAGTTAGTGTCCTTTTGTTCGGGATCAATATTTTTATTTTGTTAGTTGCTCTACACTAGTTTACTTGTGGGTTTATGTTTTGTAAACTTATTTGATATTTAATAATTATTTATTATTTATCGAATATTCTATTATATATATATATATATAAAGTTACGTTTTAAACAAGTTTTGATTGCTAATTATTAAACTTTACAAATGATTTTGAATAAGGTTAGAAATAAGTTATGTTCTTTGAGGCTTGTGCGAGACGAACCGAGCTTCCACAAAAGGTTCGCCTTGCCCACAATGGGTCACGACATTCAACCAATGTAATAACCAATCAAACAGAAACATCATCGACTTGTTACATGGTAAGAACAGTGGAGAGAATTTTGGGAGAATGAAGAAAATAAATGCACACATAAAAATACATAACAAGGTGAAATGAATACTGATACAACCATAAAGCAATGAAAAAAACAATCAATAAAAAAACTAAAGTAAATTAAAAGTTACAACCGATGTAATAACTAACCAAACAGAAATGTCAGCCACTTGTTGCATGGTAAGTACACAGGACATAATTTTGGGAGAATGAAGAAAAAACGCGCACATAAAAGAGATAACAAGGAAAAATAAAAACCAAAATGATCAAAAACCGACCAAAAATCAACGAAAAACAACTAATAACCAATCAAAGCAAATTAAGAGTTTTAGCCAATGTAATAATCAACCAAACAAAAACATCAACGCTTGTTACATGATAAGAACAGATTAGAGAATTTTGGGAGAATGAAGAAAATGAATGCACACTTAAAAAGACATAACAAGGAAAAATAGAAACCATTACAGCAAAAAATCAACCAATAACCAAGTAAGGAAAATTAAAAGTTTCAACCGATGTAATAACTAACCAAACATAATGTCAGCGACTTGTTGTATGGTAAGTATACATGAGAGAATTTGGAGAGAATAAAGAAAAAGAATATACACATAAAAAGAGATAACAAGGAAAAATATAAACTGAAACAATCAAAAATCAGCAAAAAAAAAACCAAATACCAACTAAAACAATTTAAGAGTTTTAATTGATGTAATAACTTACCAAAGAGAAACTAATAGCTAACAAACATAATTTGAAAATAATAAAAACAAACAGTTAAACTAATACCTTACGAACTGGCTTGGCGTCACTTTGAGTGTCAGATTCAGAACAATCTTCTGAAATTAGTGCTTTATATTTAGACTTCAATTTCACATCCTTTTCACTCTCTGCATAAGGAATTACAAAGTAGGTTAGTACATATTCAACAAATAAAAAACGATAGTCAAAACACACAAAGGAACTTAATAAAGTAAAAAAATAAAAGTAAAAACACTGATTTAATAACAACTATGAATAACGTACTAAAAACTTTAGTTAAAGCAGATACATCGATGGAGCAGATGGGTACCACCAAAGACAAATCAGGTTATTTTTGGTATACTTTTGGATACCTACATATATATTCTCTCATGACAATACAACTTGTCAACAACAGTTATGTAGGTCACTTTCATATAACTAATTATTTCATTCGTTAAGAGCTTAATTACTGCTAATTTAGAATGTAGAATTTGTAATAATAATTTGTTTTGCAGGTTCTACTAATGAAGTTTTCAAAAAACTTCATTAAAATTGGAAGTACCACTTAAATTGGTCTCTGAAACAATTAACAATATTACCATACTCAGTGTTGTGGTTGGATTATAGGTAAACACCATTAAAATTGAATTATGCTTATGTGATTATGCCAATCATGAAAAATGGTTCATATATAAGCAAACCTTTTGAAGTTGATTCATAATATCTTCTTTTCCTGTATCTCTATGCTCATCTAATGCTTTAGCCACCTTCGATTTCCTTCCCTATTAAAAAACATATACATATATATATATACTTCAATTAGTTGTAAAATTACAAACACAAACAATAACTTTCAAAGTTAAAAACAAAAAAAGCACATATTTTCAGCAACAAATAACTCATTTAATAATAACAGAACATAAACATATCTTCCCAAAGCAAAACAAACCTTCTTTTGGTTGAGAGCCATCATATGCCTAGTCTGAGACGGTTGAGGCAAACCGATAGTATTGCAGACTATGTTAAGGAGTTCACCACTCCTATGCTCGAGATTCCAAATGTATCCAATGATCAACTCTTCTTTGATTTCGAAGATGGGTTGAAGGATTGGGTAAAGATAGATCAGTGTGGAGTGAAGACATTTGACGAGGCCATTGCTATAGTGGAAATTCTCAAGGACTTTGCCACCCAAGACAAAGACAAGCAACACAACTTTATCAAGAGTGGGGGAGCATAAGAGAGGGATCCAAATGAAGGCAAAGAGTATAGCTACCGGAAGCATTCTAGTGGTGGCTCCAATCAAGACAAGACCCCCGGGTCAGGCCAAACTTGCCTCTAATCACCAGGTCTTTGCTTTCTTTGTGGCGGTCCACATTGGACGAAGGACTGTCCAAAACAAAAGGCATTGAATGCCATCATCACGAAGTTCAACAAGGAAAGGTCCCAAGAAGAGCCTCAAGCGGAGATGGGCTTTCTACAGTACTTGTGAACACTTTCCAAACTCCTCCCTCCAAACCCCATCAAAGAGAGAGGATTGTTGTACGTCGATGCCTCCATCGAATGGAAGACTACTTATGAGATGCTAGACATGGGAGCTACAGACAACTTCATTGATCTCGAAGAGGCAAAACGTCTTGGCTTGAAGGTGACCAAGGGAAGTGGCACCATCAAGGCCGTAAACTCAAAGGAAAAAATTTCTCATGGCATGGTTCAAGTCGTGAAGGTGCAAATAGGCGATTGGCAAAGTACACTACACTTCACCATTGTGCCTTTTAATGATTATACAATTGTCCTCGATCTAGCATTCTTCTACAATGTCATCGCCATTTCGGTCCCTTCTATGAGCTCTCTGGTGATCCTCGATGAGTCTAAGATTCAAGCGATCCCTTTAAAGAGTCTGGGAAGACCAAAAAATCTTTTGATTTCTGCCTTGCAATATAAGCTGGGACCCCAGAATGCCCTTGAAGGATACAAGGATGTAATGCCCTAGTGAGCATAGAATAATTCCCACTGTTGTTGCACTGAGTTCGATAAGGAAATCGAGAGCCTTCTTGTGGGCCACATGAAAAGAAAAAGAAGTGTTCCCAACCACACTGAGTATATGGTGAAGTGGAAAAACGTGCATGACAACGGGGTTACATGGGAACATGAAGACCTGCTACAAAAACTCCCTGAGTGCCAAAAAATTCAAAGGCAAGGCACGACGAGGACGCCACTCGATTGAGTGGGGGAGGGTGTCACATACCATTTGTTCTAGGCCAAAATTTTCCTAAGTCATGGCAAGAAGTTTTTGGAGTGTTACGGAGCATGCCTAAACAAAGATGCATGCCACAGAAGTCTCTGGAAGATGCTGGGGCATTGTGGAAAAATGGCTAAGTATGATGGTTGTCTAGACTTGTCTAGAAACTTTTGCAACTAAGATGAAGCATGGCTACCTTCTGGAAACTTACAGGTTATCCCATGCTGGCCATTCTCCACACCATTCATACAAACTCTAGAATGTTCCAATGCTTACTAGATAACCTTTGTACATAAGAATTGTATAGAGAATTCTAGATCAATTATTTGTAGCCACACATTAAAGAGATGGAATGCCTATATAAAGGCCACCCCTATCATTTGTAAAGTTAAGTTTGGAGATGCTTACTTGAGCAATTGTAAAGACTTACATTCCATAACTCAAGTGTTCTCTATTCACTCTCTACCACACTCAAACCTCCCTTTGCCTAATACACTCGTTCCATTTTTGCACAAAACTCCTACAATGGTTACTTAGTCCTATTTGCTTCACGAAATAGACTAAGTGGCACACGCATTGGCTAGCACAAAAGCTAAGTGCGTGACAGTGCGGATAAAAAAAGGATGTGAAAACAACATAATGGCCATAATTTCTTCTAACAAAAATAGGCGACAGATAAAAAAACATCGCATTTAGCCAGATGACAAAAACAACCCCACTAACAAAAAATAGTCAATAGCTAGACCAAGAGATAAGTGCTTAGAATGACCGAGGTTAAGGATGAGAATGAGATAAGAAGAGAATGAATGCCTGAAATTGGGTCAGCGAGAAGCATAGTCGAAGATTTCTTTAGCAAAGAGTGGGTCTTTCTGAGAAGCTATAAGCTTTTGGACTCTTATCGGCGACCCAATTGCAGACTTGGTGGGTTCCAATACACCAGGTGTGTGTTGTCAGAGAGGGGGTGGGATGAAACAGAGCGGAAAGAGAGCGTGCATAGGAGTGCAGTTTGAGTAATGGGTATTAGAGGTTTGGAAGAACGAACGAAATGTGAAAGCATTTAGATTTATGGAGAGATGAAACCGAAAATCCGGCATAGTGACTGATTCAACGGTTTTCTTGACTGTGATTCAACGAAAGTGGTATAGAAAGACGTCGGGCTTTACCGTGTGCTAATTTTAGTGGGCTATAGTCTATAGCTGGACACATCCCAGAGTCCTTTTCCCCACCAGACCAATTCTTTTCAAAACGTCTATTGCAAGCTTTAATACGATTATAAGTATTGAAAATATATATTATTATTTAAATATAATGTACCTTTTTATCATGATTTATTATAATGTTTTAAGAAAACATGCTCTTCTCTTTATCTTTACGCCCAGAAATAGAGTAATGTTTAATTTTAAAGAATTGAGTGGAAAATTATTTTCTGTTATAACTTTAATAAATTAAATTAATGAAATTAAATAAGAGCAGTACATTGATAATGGAAGCTGACATATTTTAAATGATTCTTGCATAGTCACTGTAATTGCAGCATCCATGGCACTGATAGACAAAACCAAATATCATGTCGTCAAACTAATGGATGGTCCCTGTTGTTGCCTCAAATTTGCAATAGGAACAAACTGGATGAATAATAAATCCCGAACACCTTGAATCACCTTTAATTCTACAAGAACAAAGTAAAAGTGAGGTCGGTTGGTCGTTGAGAGACTCTCCGACGCTCAAGTTAGTGTTTAATTCAGCAGACCTTCAGGCATAAAGTCTGGGTGTAGGGAATATACCTCTCAAGTATAATAAAATCTCCTATTTATAGAGAAAATGAGAGAGTATAAATGTAATTTATGTAAGAAGTGGTCTCATTCGTGGGCTTTGAATCTATTTGTCGAGTTCGGTTTAGTGGACCCAAATCCATGTTACACCAATCGTTTTTTTCCTTTTGTATTTGTGGTAATTACACGGTTTACCAACAAAACTTTGCTATATTTATTCCGTACGGTGTGCTTTTGCTTATTATAAATGTACATTCCAATATTTTCTCTGTACGCACTTTAGTTTTCAGATCCGCGGACATATATTTTTGTTCCATACAGACATGCTATGTTGTTGGTATGCTGTTTATATGTTATTTTTGTTTATATATTATTTGAATGTTGTTATATGTTGCTGATATCTTGTTTATATGTGTTTTATATGTCCAGAATAATAAATAAACAAATTTGAATTTTTATATGTTGTTGATACCTTATTTATATGATGTTTTCAACATATAACAAAACATATAAACATCACATAAATAAGATATGCGTTGCTGATTTGTTATTTATATGTTGTATATATGTTGTTTACATGTTGAAAACAATATATAAATAAATCTGTAATTTATATGTTGTTGATTTGTTGTTTATATATTATTTATATATTTACTGATAACTTGTTTAAATATTTTTTCAACATATAAATAAGATATCAACCATATATAAACAATATTCAAGTCTTAAAACAAGAAACAACATGTAAGAAACATATAAATAACATATAAACAATATACAAATAAGTTGTAAATAAGTATAAAAAAAAGAACAGACCTTAAACAAATTCAAAACAAGTTTGCATGCTGTTTAGAACATATAAACAACATACAAACAACTTTTAAATAAGTTTTAAACAAGTTTTAAAACAAGAAACAATATATAAACAACATACAAATAAGTTTTAAATAAATCTAAAAAAATGAACATATTTTAAACAAATTTTAAACATATATATAATATATAAACATGTTTTAAATAAGAAACAACATAAAAACAAGTTTAAAAAAACAACATATAAAATCCATATAAACAAGTTTTAAATAAATCCGAAAAATGAACAAATTTAAACAAAATATAAACAAGTTTCAAACAAGTTTTAAAGGATACTGTAAAATTTAATTTATTAAACTAAAAATGTAATTTATAAATTTTTTTACCGTAATTCGCGTAATGTTGAATTTTCTGTCAAAATATTTTAAGTAAACCTACTGAATCCGTAATATGTTAATGTATGTCGTGAATCTAAAAATGACCCTTTTTATTTCGCATATATATGTTTGCAATGTATTTTAGATAAATCACACGTGAAGATTCTTTATGTTTCAAACAAATATGCCTCTATTGTCCCTTCATTCAAACAACGCAAATACTGAAAAATAACTCAAGAAATATGCAAAAAAAAAAAAAAGATTAGCTAGGTGACTGGGTCAGATTTAATGCTTGTCTCGATGAATGAATAAAAATTTAGACCGAAAGAAAAAAAAAATTGGAGGAAACAAAATAGATATTGATTCAACTTACGCCTCATTTCCTCTGGACCTGAAAGCCTGCAATGTTGTCACGACCCATTCCCGGGACCATGACCGGCGTACGAAACGGACCGTTTATGGAAGCCCAGCTCATCCCACACAAGCCTTCCAGAGATTCAGAAATTCTACCCATCATTTAATTTTCAAAACATTTATTGGAAAAATATTTTATAGATTAAAACAGTTTATATATAACTCAATATATAAAAATATAAACCAATTGTATACAACCATATACTCTAGTAAAACCAAATACAATAAATATATCAGAGTATACATACAAGCCAACACCCCACAATAATCTGGTACGGAGCTCTACAAAATAAAAGAAGCCCGAGCAATAGGCATTACTAACCAAAAGGTCTCCTCACGGGTGTCCAAGATGCGGAATGAACGCCGAACCCAAAATCTGTGCACTTGGAAGATAGAATCATCCACAACAGAAAAATAAATCAGGGGTGAATCATAGTGAGGAATAATACTCCAGAGCGCCTCATACATGCCTCACAGAGTCTGTTTTGAAAACAGTTCGTAAATACCACAAGCAATATTCAATAGTATACATAAATATGCACGCTATACAATAATAGCCTTTCGAAAATCCATTTCAAAACCATTTGCAATCACAACGAACAATATGCACAAAGGCGTATTAAAATCATTTAAGATTTTAAATCATTTATTTTTCATTTCAAAACATATACAGGCGATAAGGGACTAAACATACGTGATATGGACTCTGCCAACTATCACGAAATATATGGACCAGCCATATCGATGGGGACTCGCCTCTACCATAACAGATCATGTGCCAGATCAGGACAACATGACTACTGACAACTCTGGTAGCTGAGTTTTATCAGACATTGGTATACCAAAGGCTACATACCTAGTACCACATGTGTTCCCCTATCAAAAACCAAAACGTACTATCGTATAGTATAAAAATCCTATCGTGCAATTCAGCATTTCAAATCATATCAACGATATATAATACACATATACCAGTTCAAAACCAGATTCGATTATTTCACAGATAACCATTTTTATCTCAACCAATCCTTTAAATTAGTCATTTTTAGATACATATATATATAACACATAAAAAAAAAGTAAATAGACTTCGAGACACAACCAATGTGTCTGAAACTGCTATTCACTTACTTAGCAATCCAAGCCAAAACACCAGTCAAGTCACACTCGTCGGTGGCTGCTCTCGCTGGCAATGACAGGAAACTGTACACATAGCACATCGCAATATATCACAATTCGGTACTGTGACAAATACTCAAATGCATGATATGCAAATACAAATGCAGACTCTCGAAGTCGCCCAAAATATAATCCGAAAGTGAATCTATCACTTCCAAGTCAAAATCCAAAATCTACGTGAAATTACAGTTTGGTCCCGATCGATGTAAAATTACGTTTTAGTCTTCGAGACTCGACAATTCATGAAATTGTTTCCGAGGTATCTTAGGATTACTGACTAGCAATCCATAAGTCAGAATCCCCAAATTCTACCACGAACTCTCAGAAATTACTCTTTAATCCTTAACTTGTAAAATTACAAGTTAATCCCCAAAATTCTGGAATTTACAAATCTATATCTTAACTTTTCTAAAATTACATTTTTAGACCTCAAGTTTCTGAAATTATAAATCTAGCTCCATCTTTGTAGAAACTACAAAAATACGAAACCAAAAGTTCCATTCTCAAAAATACCAAACTTTTGATCCGATCAATGCCCAATGAAATCGGACACGTATTCCCGCTCAAATTTGTTCCCTGAACACGAATTTAAACTCAGATTTCACCAACAACCAACATATTTTTCTCAAATTGGAAAAATTCGAACCAAACCCTAACTTCTCCAAAAACACACTAAATCTCTTAATTCAAAGCTTAAATCACGTTCCTATAAGTCCCCTAACACTTATTCTAACATCCTCTAACATCAACTAACTCAGAATCACAAGAAATCAGAACCTATGTGATTTTCGGGCCAAATGTTGGAAGTGTGAATCAAAACTTAAAATGATGTTTAAATGGAAGAAAAGGAGTTGATCTTACCTCAGAAGTGGACTAGGGACGTTGGGGAACCAATGTGGAAAGATTCAGACGAGTTGATGGAGTTTTGAGAGAGAAATTGAGAGAAAAATGACGGAATGGCGTGTTTCGGCCTGTTTTATGCACTGCAGATCAAAAGCAACGTACGCCATACATAGTGCCAACGTACGTCGTGGTGATGCAGAACATACGTCGTGATCCTATAACGTACGTGGTAATGCTTCCAGTAGCTACGGGTTTCGAATAAACGTACCGCAACGTACGTCATAGTCAGACAACGTACGTTGGTCATCCTCGTCCCTGATAACGTACATCTTACCTATGTAACGTATGTCATGCTGCTTTTTCAGACAACGTGCTACGTACGTTGGTCACTCTCCCATCACATACACGACGTCTCACGTTTCCCCACATGCACCAAACTTCCCTTGAGGTTCGATGACACCTAATCCTCGATAAATATGTCCGATTACTTTTAAGTTCAAATCAGACTCGGTTGGAATTCTACAGGACTCCTAACCAAAACAGACGGGATTTTACAATTGCTGACCCGTACCATAAGCCCAGATTGAGTGGTAAGCCCCTGGGCTGGGACGGGGCTGGTTTCTAGTGGTTTACCCGGCCTGGTGCCTAAAGGACACTGGGTTAGTGGTTCCTCGTTACCAATAATAATAATAATAATAATAATAAATAGATATTGATTTGCTTAAGGCATCTTCAATGATTAGAGTCATTTTATGTTCAAACTTTTGACATATCAGTTTTTTATTAAACTCTCTCTTATTAAATTATTTAACTCCAATAGTTTATATTATTATTGAATTTTTTCGTAAGACCCACTATCACTCTACTTTTTATTTATTTTTTTTATAATATATACTACATAAAATATATATTTTTAATTAGTAAAAAATGATACTTTTTTTAAAAATAAATTAAAAAAATAATAAATAAACAGTAAAAATATGTTAAAATTAAAATTAAATTAGAAAAAATAAATTTAAAATTAAAATTACATTAGAAAAATAAAATAACATTAAGAAAATTACATTAAAATCTAATAAAGGTACAATAAAAATTTATATTCAATGCTCGATTGCGCTTTAATCTTAGCGCACATCTTCTCATGAATGGCAAGTTGCATTGCACTCATGTTCCTAGTGTCCTTCATTATTATTTTGTATTCTTTAAATTGTGCTAGCTTGATCCAATCTGACCTTAATTGATTTGTCATGGTCATTGATTCATCTTTCTTTAATGTTTATTTGTCCATGACCTCATTCGAAAGGGGCGAATCACTTGATCGAGTCTCCTTTGCTTTTCCTTTTCTCTTTGCCTTCGCCTTCGATTTTGATGCCTTTCGACCCATTGGACGGACTTCATCATCATTAGAATCCATCTCCACATTTGTATCTACATTTGATGAATTCGTATAGGTACCACTTTCATTATTCTTTGTTCTTTTTGATGACCATGGAAGCAGGCAATTCGTTCTCCACTTTGGCTCATCTTTCAGCATAGTCCAATTGTGTTCATGAATGAAATCTTTTTTTGACTTTTGAAATATAATTCACGAGCAGGTTCCTTTATCTGGTCATCGCTCCAACCACTATGATGTTTGCTCTTCAATTTCTTGTAAATTTGGTTAAATTCATTAACAAGTGGTAACAACCAATGCCAATGTTGCTTAACAGACTTCACTTTTCTTGCAGGAAAAAATCCTCGATGTGCATTAAAATATTTAGTGATTCTTTTCCAAAATGCTTTTTTCGTTTGGCTATTACCAACAATACTATCACTTGAAATGGTTAACCACAATCGTGCAAGTCTTCGGTCGTCTTCAATGCTCCATGGAACACGTTTATCCGCATTTTCTTCATTCGCATCTCGAATTATTAGTTACATGGTCTCCAACTGCAAACTCGAGATGTTTACGCTTTGGGTCAGTGTAACTCTTCTAATTACTGTGAGCAGTCTGGATCCTCTGCTAGATCAACTTGACTTTTCCAGTAGTCTCCAAAATAAGATCTGTCCCCAACAACTCTCTCTCACCGGCCTCAGCCCAACACAGTGGAGCTCTACACTTCCTACCATACAATGCCTCGTATGATGTCATCCCGATACTAGAATGGTACGAGTTGTTGTATGCCAACTCTACCAGAGGCAAATGAGAATCCCAACTCCCAACAAAATTCGTAGCACACACTCTCAACATATTCTCCAAATTTTGAATCGTGTGCTATGACTGACCATCAGTCTGCTGATGTAAAACTGAACTGGAATCCAATCGAGTACCCAACTCCTCCTGCAACTTATGCCAAAACTGCGACGTGAACTAAGGTCCTATGTCTGACAATATAAAGACTGACACACCATGCAAACACACAATCCTATCAATGCACAACCCTGCTAGACATGTTGTTCCATATATCGTCTTGACAGTTAGAAAATGTACTGACTTCATCAAGTGGTCAACAATAACCCAAATGGAATCATATCCGACAGACATCCTCGATAATCAAACTACAAAATTCATTGTGATGTGATCCCATTTCCACTCCGAAAGGGGCATCTGCTGTAACAATCCTGAGGGTCACTGGTGCTCAAACTTAACCTGCTGACAAGTCAAACTCCAACTAACAAATTCACCGATGTCCTTCTTCATCTCGGGGCACCAATAGGACTCTCGAAGATCCCGATACATCTTAATGTAGCCTGAGTGTACTGAATATGTGGAACTATGACCCCCGGTCATAATATCCTCACGTAGACCACCAAAAGATGGTACGCACAATCTCAGTCCAAACCAAAGAACTCCAGAGTCATCAATGTTAAATCCCGACACCTTAAAGGATTTAACCTTCTCAATCAAACTCAAAATATTAGAATCCTCCTTCTAAACCTCTCTAATTATGTCCAATAAAACAGGTATCGCCTCAATGTGACCAAGCATTTCCCTTGAGTTGTTAAGCATTGCCCTTGACTCTATCAGACGCTAGCACTCAGACACTGCAGGTCATCTCTCAACAGAAATGTGAGCTAAGCAACCCACTGATTTTCTACTTAGAGCATCGGTAATAACACTAGCCTTACCATGATGATAGGATATGGTGCAATAATAATCCTTTAGCAACTCTAGCCAATGCATCTGCCTCAGATTCAGGTCTCATTGCCCAAAAATGTACTTCAAACTCTATGATCTAGGAAGATCTCAAAAGTCTCTCCATACATAATTTGGCCCATGTGAGTGATTTATTTTATGATAATGTATCATATAATTAAAAAGCCAATAACATTAATGAAACCCATGTGAATTTCAGCAAAACCTAACCTAAATAGGAGGGAGAAAATTCCACATCTAAACCTAAAAGGGGAGGATGATTTTGGCTCCACCTTCCTATTTTTTAGGAGTCACTTTCCTTGTTTGACAAGGATAAATTTGACACATGCACTAACTAATTAGGAGTTTTATTCTTGTGTGACAAGGAAAATAAAACCCTAATTGGTATGTGCCAAAATCAATTAGGAAGTGTTTATTCTTGTGGGACAAGAAAGGCAAACCCTAGTGTGACTAGATTGGAAATTCGGCACACTATTGCTTAAATAGGTTGAGGGCCGAATTTTTGCAAGGACAA
>CAODLS011512536.1:0-13399 GCA_948243855.1 Flueggea neowawraea
CCGTTTCGAAAGCTTTGTGATTTAATTCTTTCTCGAACAACATGTCGTCCAAAAAAATTGGAGTATGAGTAATTTGAGAGTATAGGGAGAAATTTTAAGAGTTGAGAGAGTTTGGGGAGAAAAATGGGTGTTTGAAGTGAAGAAATGATAGAAAAAAATATGTTTAGGGGGTATTTATAAGAAAATGGGTAAAACTAGCCGTTAGAGACTAAAAGGGTAATTTTCTGGCCCCCAACGATAATATTACTGTTAAAGTAAATCTGAACGTTGAATCAAAACGATCTAATGATCAAATTTTGATTTAAAAAAAAAAAGATTAATGTGTCACGTCCACTGGCCTATGTAGCTCGGTCTCCCACAGAAAAACGGACAACATTACGGAAATACAGTAATACATCTCCGTGGATCAAGCTACGAACGGGCCTGTTACAAGCAGTACCGAAGTTCCAGCTTATTTGACTTGCTTTATGATCATCACTTAAATTTTTCATAAGGCTCCTCGGGAATATTGCGGCCTTTCCGAGCTATTCTAGTAAACTGAGCTCATAATGAGGCGTCATCGAGGACACCCTCTTTGGTATCCTTTCACTCGCGTTATCAATTTCAATGCGTATATTAGGTTTTGTCTATCTTTGCTCTCTGTCTACAAATAAAAGAGAGGACTTTTTTTCCAAATAATAGTGTTTTCCCGGCGTACCACATGTCATTCTCATTAAATGATGATAACAAATGGATTGTTTTCATCTAACGATTATAATGAGATTTTAGCATTTTTGAGTTATGCTTAGTAGATTTAGTATTAAAAAAGACAAATAATAAATTACAGATAAATAAATTTAGTAATTTACAGATACCACCATGTTGGAAAAAATACAACCATCATGGGTAATTTCTTTTGATAAAAAAAAATATAAATTTCTTTTTCTTGTTTAAATAAAAATTATTTTCATTTGAGTTATCTTTCATTATACTCAATCAAAGAAAAAGAAAAAAGAGAAGGAAAAAAAAAGTATATCATTTCTATTTAAGTGTAAAAAAAATAAAAATAAATGAAAGATGACTCACCTGAAATGTTCTCGTACTTCTCATCAACTCCTTACATATCTCATCTGATTTCCGATCTCTTCATCGCCGATCACTCCTACGACATGCAATCACCGTCGTCCAATGCAGGGTTTCGGTAGACCCACTTTAATCTCAATCGAACTTCACATCATATCCAATGACTCTCCAAGAAGTTCCAGTGGCAACATCTCCGGTGTTCAGTGAATTCATCGTCTAGGAAACCAGGGTCGTGATCGGCGACGGCGTAAGGGAATGCCACGGGGCGTGGTACGACGCAGTGTTGGTGGTCTCGTCCGTGTTGTTTTTGGTGTATTTGGGGATCAGTGCGAGGAAGAATGTGAGGAAGCTCTGGAATGGAAGTTCTCACATCATGATGTCATACTACGGTCTCTTGTGGCTTGCCGCTTCTCTCAATCTCGCTTGGTGCTCTCTTCAGGTCACTTCAATTTTGATGTTTTCAGTTTCGGTTCTGTATACTTTGTTTTTTGTGATTTTGGTGAGTTGTGTCCGTGGTGAATTTTAAGAAAGATGAGAATTCAACCTAATGTCTTTCTTCCTGGAGAGAATTAGGAATGTCTTAGTTCTAGCTAGTATTGATGAATTTTGAAAAATATGAGAACTTAATATGTTTCTGTCTGGAGATAAGTGGCAGTCTTAGTTTTTTGTTTCTATGTGGTAATCCTTTTCTTTTTGCGTGTGTTCTTTCCTTTTTCTGTGAGATGGGTTGATGGTGTATTCTGAACAAGATGACAACTTGAAGGTGTTTAGGGTTTAGAGATAAGTAAAAGTGCATTAATCTTTTTCCAGTATTGTCTTTTTTTTTGTGCTGAGATGAGTTGGTAATGAATTTTGAGGAAGATTAGAACTTGAAGGTGTTTTAGTTAGTGGAAGTAATTTTTGCAATTGTGTTTACTGTTTGCACGCTTGATGAACAGGGTTGGCAATGTGATTATGGAAAGGAGGTTGCTTGGAATTTCTTATCGATTTTCAGAGGATCTGCAATGCTGTTCTTGGAAGTTAGTTTAATGGTGTTCTTTTCCAGGATAGTTACACTAGTGGGATGGAGAATTTGGCTCGTACTTTTGTTGTCTCGGGAATCATTGTTGGTGTAGACATATTTCTTGAGGTGCTGTATGCACTTGCTTTTTAATTGACATGCTATTACCTGCATGTAGTGCCGAAACACTGTTATTTAGACATTCATTTGTTGGTACTTGATTCTGTTGGCTTGTCTTAACTGAAACTTTGAACTTAAAGATTCATTCATTAAGTCTTTTACCTGTCAAGACTTTTTTGACTCATGATTGGGGTTTAATTACACATGCTGAAGATATGGAGAATCGTGAGGATAGGAGTCTAACCTGTCTTTGTTATTGGGATTGTTTCAAGGGTTTGATTAAAAAGGTATGCATTTGGTAGTGCACAAGTGTGAATTTGAAGGCTGGAGTATGTGTGTTTGGTAGGATCGATCCATGATTATTTATCAATTTTACAGGGTGGAGTAGTGATGATTTCTCAAATCAATAGGAAGGTTTAGTGTCACTTAAATGGATGTCCAAATTCCAGTGAAGGAGGTACCACGTATTATCTGGTATAGCAGAGCATTTCATATATGCTAGTTTTGTTGTTCAAGCATTAGAACAGTGGCATAACATATTTTGGTAGTATTACATAGAATTGTTGGGGTTCTGTTAGATGAACCTGAACTGTGAAAATTCAGTACATGTTTCTGTTACCTATCATACTTTATTCATGAGCATCATGCCATATGTTTAGGGTAAGACTAAGACCATCTTGAAGATTGCTCAATGCTCACTCTTGCTATTTCTCTTTTGGATTTAGGTTCCCAGTGTTCATTGATGTTGTCGACAGTGGGGAAAGAATGAAATGGGGCTTCTGGATTATTCACGAATTGTTGCTTACTGGCATCTATGGCTATATATTGTTTGTCCATTTCTCGAAATGGAGGGAGAAGTTGCCTCGTGAGGCATTAGTAGTAACACGACTTACATAGTTACTTTTGCGTCCTGCAATTTACATTCTTTTTATCTCTGCAGATAGACCGGCATTGTATAAGTACATCATAGTGATGTTTATTGTGAATGCCATAGCATTGTTTGCAGCTGGGTTTGCGGGACTTGGGGCTGGCCTCGGAATTTGGTAATTTTAAGCAATTATCATTTTAAAAAATTAATAAATATATGCATTCCAAAGTTCATCCTCGTAAACCTCAGATGGCTCGTGCATAAAGATTTGACCTTTGTTATCTGCTGCAGGCTGTTCAATTTAACCGTTCTTTGCTACCACTCGTTGTATCTTCCTTTTCTCTATGCAACATTTCTAGCAGAATTTTTCCAGGTGACCTCTTTACATTTTATTAATCGATTCCACATTCTGGTATCCAGGTTTTTTTCTCGGTTTCCTGATTACATAACTTTTCTTGACATCGTATCTAGGAAGAAGATTTTCTTTTGGATAATGCATATTACTCGGAGATGAAAGACGCTGGGTTCTTCGACGCTGATTGGGATTAGACCATTGACTAGGGAGGTAAAGCGTATTTGTACATTCTGTAAATGCCACAAAAGGGTAACTGGTTGATTGTGGGAATGAAATGGAACAATTGATGAAATGGGCATTATTAATATAGTTGATCTAGCATGACTATTACTTGCATCTAGCTTGAGTAGTTTGGATATGTGTTGTTAACTAGCATGAACAACTTGTGCTTATTTATATTTTCACAGCTGCTAGCCTGCTACCGATAAAAAAAAAAATCACAGCTACCGTCAGAGATGCCGTCAAATAATCAGTTTTTCGAAAAGGAAAATATTTATCACGGGCAGAAAGAGGAAATTGCATAAAATAGCCATTTTTTAAAATATTAGTTAAAAATACTTACTAAATTTTTATTAATATAGTTGTAGGTTTTAATATTTTAATTTGCCCACTTAATGGATAAATTTGGTTATTATTATCATATTATTATTTAGGTAGTAAATATAAATTGATTTTCTATTTTTTAGGAAGTGAATTTGTATTTCTTTCTCCTCTATTTTTATTGGTTATTAGTATATGATTTTCTTTCACATACGTATAGATTTTGTTGCTGAAAAAAAACTTAACAGTCGCGATTCCTCATTTGCTAATACATCTTACTTAAATTTTCAATAATTCATACGTATATTTTTATCTTAACATTTAATATAGTTTCAATCTAGTTTTAAAAAAAAATTAATTTATAAAAATGAATTATAGTTTGTAACCCAATATGAATAATGATAGTTTCAATTTAGTTTCAAAGAAGTTTTAATTTGTAAAAAGTCCATGAAACTAATTATTTTTACAGTATCATGATATATTTAAATGATATAGCAAAATTTTTGTCGAGTTTCAATTGAGTTTCAGTAAGAATTTACTCTTAACAACTTTGAATATTATCCTTTTTTGAAAATTTTTAATGTGTTCAGACGTATTTATTAACATATTTCCATCTTCGTTTTGGATTTTTTTTGCCAATTTTCAAAAAAAATTTAATATTTTATAACCACATTTTTATTTTAATATCTAATATAGTTTTAATCTAGTTTAAAAGAAATTTCAATCTAAAAAAATATTGCAGTTTACAATCTAAAATGAACAATAATAATTTTAATTTAATTTTAAATAAGTTTTAATCCATAAAATGTCCATAAAACTCCTAATTATTTTGACAGTAACATAATGTATTTAAATGATATAACAAAATTTATGTCAAATTTTACTAAGAATTTACTCTAACAATTTCGAATACTATATTTTTTTGAATTTTTTTAATATGTTAACACATATTTGTTAGCATATTTTTAATTCAATTATTGATGGTAAAAATCCCCTACATTTTTGGATTAGTTAATCAAAAATTTAAATCCAATTTTATCAAATTTTTAACACTTATTTTTAAAAAAAATTGAATTAATTCACGTTTTAATTTATGAATGGCTATTTTGAAAAAAAAACTTCACGTATATGTAATTAAAGTTTTGAAGTTATTATTTGTAAAATTTGTTTTTATTTGATAGGTTAGTATCCCCTACCGCGGCGGCCTAGCTAAGTTGGATTAGAGATAGTGTCACTTGGCAATGGGTCAGCCTAGGCTGCCTAGCTGAGTTGGTTGTCACGTTGTCAAGTGAGTTGTGGTCTAGTTTATTGGCTTAACTAATCAATTTATTAAATTGTTCCTATTAATTTTTTAAACTGTGCCTATAAATGTGTTGAGGTGTAGATAATTTTATACATTCATTTGAATTAAGATATCTTAAAACACTAAGCATTGCTCAAAAGGAAAATATCAGGGATGACAGGATAATTACACCTATAATTTTGAGCATAGATCGACTGTCTTTGTGTATTAAGAACGTGTTTTAAAGGTATCTCTAATGGTGTTCTTTATAGTTAATATATAAATAAAGAGTATAATCAATATTTTTTAAATATAAAGAGTGAAAATTTTATTTGACTCTAATACTACTTTTTAACTCAACTATCTAAAATCATACAATGACAAATGAAATTAAAAGACATGAATGATGATTAGAAGAGATAAATTAATATTTCCTCTATTCCATAAAAATAGGTCACATTTCCTTTTATATTTTTCTTAATATATAGGCTTGTTTTTTTTTAATAATGTTAGTTATATCATATTTTACTATATTACCATTGTTTAAATACATAGTAAATTGCATTGTTAATTACGGGCTTGCTTGGTTGGGGTTAGTTGGTGGGAGAAGTGTGACTTTTAGGAAAGTTAGAAAACTTCATTTGCTTGGTTGAACAAAAGAAATTGAATTTCCTGGGAGAGACTTGACTTCCCCTTAACCTTGGAAAGTAACTTGCTGAGGGGGGATTTAGGAAATTCAACTTCCTTAGCTGATACAATTGTGTTTACGAATATATCCTCAAATATTACTTACTTATGAATTTCAATTAATTTCTAAAAAAATTATTAATTATTTAATAAATAAATTTTTAACTATTTTATATAGATAAATTTTTATAAAAGTTTTTTTAAATTTAAAAAAATATATTTTATATGAAATATTATATATGATATATTTTTTATTTAATTAAATAAATTAATTTTTTTCAAATTTAAAAAAAATTAGTCTTCATTATAGATTTTTATGAATATTAACTATAATTTTAATTGCTAATTGAAGATATATTTATGTAATAAAGTAAATATTTTTTTTAATTTTTTATATTAGTAATTTAAATTTAATAATAATAAGGGTATTATTAACTTTTTAAACCCACTTCCTGAGAAGTGCAATTTTTAACCAAGTACAATAAGTTACACTTCTCAGAAATTTAAAATTACAATCAAACACATTTGTATATTACTTCCCGGGAAGTTACTTCCTGAGATATAATTTTCCAGGAATTGACTTCTCAGGAAGTTGAACCAAGCAAGTCCTACTATTATAGCTACAAGGATATTTTTAAAAATTTCTAATAAAATTAATAACTAAGAAAAGAAAAAAAAAAGAAAATAAAGTACATTGATTTCATTAATAACATACAAATAAAGAGTCATTTGGACTAGTTATTTCTAACTAGTGAAATCCATTCTACTCTATTTTCAGAGATAAAGAGTGATATAAAGAGTGAGTTTAAAGCATTCTAACAATCTTTCTATTTTAGAGAGTCAAAATATATTATTTAATTCAATTTTATTTTACTATTTATCTTAAAATTGAATCCTATCTACTTTTTCTTCTCAATAATTAATATTTTATTTCCCAAATTCAAAAATAGGGAGAGAAATGAAGATTTGCTCCTTATATGAAAATGATATCGAGATAGAAATTTTTCATTTTTCAATTAAATCTTTTTAATGATTTTTTATAGATTCTTAGTAATGATAGATTGGCTTAGCAAATCCTTTGAAAATCCGGATTTAAAAAGAACTTATTTCTTTCTCTTCATGCTAATATTTGAATTTTAAATCAAAAAATACTCATATAAAAAATGTGGGGTTAAATTGAATTCACTTTAGTCACTCCAATACGGCTGGATTGCCTCTTTTTTTGGGAGAAGTAATGCTTATTAGGTATTTTGGTTTGACACTGCTTCACATCCAAAAATAAGGGAGCTCTGTATGAGTTAAACTTGTCGACAGAAGTCTTCTTTTCTTTCTCGACGGTGGATGAACAGAAAATGACTATTTATAGTGGAACGAATGGTTTCTTGATTCATTAGAAATTGGACAAGGAATTTTCTCGGTGAGTTATGTATCTACTTTCAAAACAAATAAACCTCAATTCCAATAAATAATATCCTCTACTAAAACATTCACCGAAGAAGCGGAAGCCCTTTTGAAAGAAGCTATTCAGGAATAGCTTGAATGTTTTCGACTTCAGGAACAAGTATAAAGAAAATCATCCCCCTTAATCTTTATTATATTTAATATTATACTTATCTTATACTTACTACTAAATGTAAGTATAAGATAAGTATTAAGTATAAGAGTAAACGGTTAGACGTCTAAACTATAAGTATGATCGTCTCTTATTCATATTATTCAAAATATTCTTATAGAAATCTAAAAAAATATTAAAAAAATTCTAAAAAAATTCATATATAATATATATATTATGGAGAGCAATACAAGTGTCGTGCTACTAGGTGAAGCGGTGGAGTGCTGCACCCTAGATGGTGAGACTCCAGTAGCCGAAAGCATCACTAGCTTACTCTCTAACCTGAATAGCATGGGGCACGTGTAATCCCGTGTGAATCAACAAGGAACACCTTGCAAGGCTAAATAATCCTGGGCGACCGATAACAAAGTAGTACCGTGAGGGAATGGTGAAAACAACCCCTATCAGGGAGTGAAATAGAACATGAAACATGTAAGCTCCTAAGTAGTGGGAGGAGTGAAGGCTCTGACCACATGCCTATTGAAGAATGACCCAGTGACTCATAAGCAGTGGCTTGGTTAAGGAACCCCCAGAGCCATAGCAAAAGCGAGTCTTTATAGGGCAATTATCACTACTTATGGACCCAAACCTGAATGATCTATCCATAACTAGGATGAAGCTTGGGTGAAACTAAGTGGAGGTCTGAATAGACTGATGTTGAAGAATCAGTGGATGATTTGTGGTTAAGGGTGAAATGCCACTCGAACCCAGAGCTAGCTAATTCTCCCTGAAATGCGTTGAGGCGCGGTAGTTGATTAGATATCTAGAGGTAAATCAATGTTTCGGTGTGGGTCGCAAGAGTGGTACCAAATCAAGGCAAGATCTGAATACTAGATATGATCTCAAAAATAATAAGGGTCAAGATCGGACAGTGAGACGATGGGAGATAAGCTTCATCGTCACGAGGAAAACAGCCTGGATCACCAGCTAAGGCCCCTAAATGACCATTCAGTGAAAAAAAAGGAAATGGTGCAGAGACAGCCAAAATGTTTGCCTAAAAGCAGCCACCCTTGAAAGAGTGCATAATAGCTCACTTAAAAAAGGATCGTATATTTTAGATACGTATTCTTTTTTAGTTTCATCATTACACAATCTAATCTTTTTTTTTAAAGTGTACTTGGAGAAAGAGTTTTCTTATCTAAAGCTTTGGCCCTATTTTTAAATTCGTTACTTAGGTTTTTCTTTTTTTTGTTCATTCTTAAAATTCCAATGATTATACGGTTCACCAGAAAAAGTTTTTTCTATTATGAATAGAGACATTTTTCTTTCTATTATTTCCAAAAAAGTTGATAAATTGGGTGGATAGGTAAAGGATATTCTTTCTTTTCCATCACTACGACATGTATAAAAAAATATATGATTCATTTAGAAATATACTAGATCGAAATTTTAAAGATTTATGATACAATGTGTACTCAATGTGTACGAACCTGCCCAACAAATGTATTAGAAACGATACCCTAAGACAAATACAAAGCTAAGCGAATTGCTTCTGCTCTAAAAACAGAGGACTATGTTGGTTGTAAGAGATGTGAATTCGTCGGTCCAACAGATTTTTTGAGCGTTCGAGTTTATTTATGGCATGAAACAACTGGAAGCATGGGTCTAGGTTATTGATACTTTCCAGAGAAACTCACTTGAATACATTTGATTTTTTGTTTACCTACAAAAATCCGTGCTCGAAAAGATATTGAAACCTTTCTCCTATTACATGAATCCAATTTTCATTTCATCCGGGAAAATCCATCTTTTTCTCAACAATGCCTCTGTCATTTGATCTAATAGCATTCCATTAGATAGGAACATATTTGATAAATACTAATAACTCTCGGATAGAGTATTAGAATGGAAAAATCCATTAGATAAACTATTGGTTCTAAGCCACCTTTGGAGATGAATCAATAATTTGAAGTGTTTTTTTTGTGTATTCTTGATAAACCAACATTTTTATATAGATGTAGGAGGATCCATTTGGGAAGTAAGAAGCCCCTTTGACATCTCATCATCCGCAAAGAATTTTCGATGTGAAAAGACAGAGACAAAGGGATGATCTTTGAATAGGAAAAAAGAGTGGATCCGTAGGGTCCCAAATGAATTGGCTTATTCAAAAAAAGCTTGTTCTTTGGAAGATCTATCTTTTATATGGTGTTACATGGTTCCACTATGCGAAAACTCCGAATCATTCTCTTGAAGCTCATCATCCTCTTCATCATAAATGATTCGTTTACCCCGAAATGACCTAGCCCAATGGGGAAATCCCAATTCATTGGGTCTTTTGATACAATCAAATAGAAAACCCCAAGGGCACCATATCTAGAAGCCAAATTATGTGATTGAATAAATCTTCTTCTATCTGTTGCGGGTCAAGGAATCCTTCTCCTTCTTCAAACTCCAATTCGCATTTTTCATAGAGAAATCTTTGATCAAGGATAGAATAATATCCATTTTGCATCATATCTAAAGGACTTTTTGGTTTGGGTCGGAGAAGCAATGTTACTCGATCATTATCAAACTGACTGCCATTTTTTTTTGTCCTTGAGGATCCCACCAGAGCGCCTTCTTAATATGTCCATAATAAATGATCCCATTTTTTTCATTGGGTCCTGGTAGAGACCAAAGGTCTTAAGCAACCGATCTGGCAGAACAACTCAAAAGATAAAGAAGTACCTTTAATTTCTTCATACTCGTTTCAAATTTGAAGTACCATTTGTACAGATAAGAATCTTGTTTGTCACATGATTTCTTTTTCATATAGATAGATATAGGATCTATGGGGCAATTACTTAGAAATGCATTTTGTGCAACATCCCTTCCTATAAAGGATCCCATGATCCTGAATTGATCTTAGCTGAGATCGCAAATCCCAAGTTTATCGATGAAGAGCGGATCTAATTATATTAGTGTCTAGAATATTTTTTTTGTGTAATACTAATCCATAGTCTCATTGGTAAGTGTTACAAGACCTTGTACAATAGAACCCATTGTTATGGATCCGAATCCATTAGTATGGAACATTTTCTTTTTCCAAGCGAAATCCTCAAATACATAAAAGAATGAAAACAATACTTCCATTGTTGTGGAATAATTAGTCTTCGCATCTTAATGTATTTAATTTATTCAGGGCAATTAGAGCAGGATTCACTTTTTGGAAAACATGGGTCAAAGTAATAACAAAAATATTTCCGTTTGAGCCATCTGTCCAAGAATTAATTATTGAATTTGACATTTTTTAATTTGAAACAATAAAACTATTTTTTATTGGAGCAATAAAATAGTGAAACCTAAAATATATATGAAACAAATCTTCACTCCTCTCTATTTTTTAATTTGAACAATAAAATATTAATTATTAAAAAAATAAATAAATTAAATTCAAATTTTAAAACAAATAATAAAATTAAATAAAATTAAATAATATATTTTAATTCTCTAAAATAAAGAGTATTGAAAATGCTCATAGAACTAAATTTTAGTGGTCAACTCTTTATAATAAAAAAATATTAATTTAAATAAAATATTAAAGATGCTCTAAAACGCTTGATTTATTTATTCTGCTGTCTACAACTGCAAAACATCATAAATTTACGTGATTAATGCGCAACAAAAGCGATTGTTCAGATCTATACAGTTTGATTTCACCATTCTTGCGTTCATAATATTAGACAACATTGGATATACAGGCATTTAGCTCTGCTCTATGGTGTTGCGTATAAATCTATACGCAAGTAGATTTTGATTGATTCAGATCAACAAAATGGTCTTCAGTATGAAATAATCTCGTTGCACTGGTCACAACAATGGAGGGTTCGGTAATGAAAATTTCAGACATTATACTTTATCTATATGCAGAACATCTCCATGCTCATTTGATCATTCCAGGTCTCATCATCTTCTAGTGCAAGAAGTATCTGAACCAATTCCTCATCGAAGTCGGAATTTCATCATTTCGCACACCTGGAAGTGTTTAAAACCACACCCGATTCTTTTTTCATAAAGGCTTGGGAAGTTCTTCGATGGAATGTTCTTGTTCAAAACCAAGGTAACAATCGGAGACTAGCATTAGCTTCGCCCCCTGGAAAACACACCAAAATATGAGCATCGCGTATGATCTAAACATAGTTTCATTGTATTTGCTTTTTCTGCTATATGATGCAAGTAAATTTTATTTTCATTTCAAAAGATTCAGTAACAAATTGTAAACTTGTCAAGTAGACAAAAACATGTTAAGAGAAAAATTCAGGACAACATTAAGAATGCACCTTTGGAGAGGGGATTTTATTTCTAACCTGGAGAGATGTTAAGGTTGACGGTAGTTCCATACGAGTCACCAAGCGACCAGAGAACGACACCCTCTTCAGAGCAAACAGTTCCGAGGTTGATTTGTGGCAAAGAATCAGCCACCAGGCTTCATTTTTCAGCTGCAGCACAAGACCAAATTTAGTTCATTTTAACAATCAAATGTAGTAAAAAATTGAGCATCTTACCTTAGGGAATCGAGGAGCAAAAGCCCTTGACGAATTTTCCTTGGAATTGATCTTCTCTAGTCTGATGTTTAAAGCAAGAGACTTTTTACCGTCGACATCCTTTTCCTCCAGTTTTAATTTCATTCGAATGACAGGGAAAAGCTGCAGATCCTGACAGAATAAACGTACACATGATATACCATTAAAATGTAAACAATGAGAGTAATGCATAAGTGATTATATATCTTTCAAGTTTTGTCCTCTCTACCCAGCAAACCCTATACTAGTACCACAAAATGGGGAACAGAAAAGGTGTACCTGATGTAATCTTGAAGCAGGGAAATTCCCAATCATAGCCTGCAGACTAGATTTAGGAAGGTCCAATAGCTGCTGCACGATTGTAATTCCTCTTTTAGTTAGTGACTGCGCAAGATCAGTAGTCATGCAAGGCAGCATCCAGAGGGCAGAACCTTCACCAAACCAGAGTCCCTGGATAATGCAAATTAATCATTGGTTAGACAAAAAAGTAATGTCTTCCAACTGAAAACAAACTGATTACAGACAGTTTATATTTTAATGTCACTAGCACAGAAGAATAAACACATCGAACCTTTGTGATGATTCACCACATAAGACTATTTCTACTCACATCATGGAAAACTGTGGTAAACTAAAGTTGTCTTGCCAAATCCTATTAATATGCTCCAATTTTCTGATATCAGGACCATCATTACTAACTGGTTCTCCCATAAATATTAGGTTTATCATATACTCATCCTCGCCTTGCCATTCTATTGACAATTCAGAGAGAATTTCTTCTCTTGGATTAAGGAACCTGGAATGCACTGTTTTAACACGACTTTTTACAACGCAGATAATAAACCAAAATCAAGCCTTTGTGACTTGTGAGGCAAAACTATAAGTGAAAGTTAAAAATGTGTTTTTGCTTCCATAATCATTGGGGTAAATAAGACCAAACATCAAGGGAAAGACACTTGTATCAAGCATATTTATGCAGCAATGCTTTAATACAACACTCATATTCGAAGAAAACATAGCCAAAACATTATTGAATAAATTGTGCAATCCCAACAATGTTTTATATGAAAAGCATTGTATGTGAACAACAATTTTGCAAATAATACCATATTAAGTTGTTAGTCCATCTATATCCAAATGACAGCCTAAGGGAGGCCAGCACGTAATGCAAAAGTGGAAAAAAAAAAGAAGAAAAGAGTATGCTAAGAGAAGAAGAGAAACACGTCAAGAAAAAACTTGAAGGAACCAATCGCCAATACTCCCTTTGCTAAGGGCTAAATTAGAATGTGGCTCTGATATTAAAAACAATGTGATATATACTAATTGAAAACAAAATTTTTACGCGTAGTCAACAAGTAACTCAAATGTGAG
>CAODLS011512628.1:0-14431 GCA_948243855.1 Flueggea neowawraea
GGATTCAATTTCAGTTCGTTTTGCGAACCTTCCTTTGATTCTTGGCCTAGTTTCCGCATAAGCTTTCCGGGATGCATAGCGTATTGTCTTTTCAAATTTTCTGTTCTTCCTCTTCTCTCTGTATCTCAACACTCTCGCCTCCCTGTCCATTCCGCATAGTTGTGTTGCTTGATTCACAGTTGAACCCCGCATGGTTCCTGTCGGATCGGTGTTACCACTCATGTTCTGTGCGAAACTGTATGATATTTCCGACATAGAATTGCCGTCCGGAACCACTCCTACTTCAAGTGATGACGACGAGACCTGAAACAGGAAAAGTTTAAATCAGTTAACAATTTCGGTCCAACGTGAAAGTCTAGACTATTACACGAAAAATGAATTTTAGGAAGTTGGGATTTAGTTATTACGCTGTGACTGAGAGATTGAGAAGGGTAGTTGAAGGAAGAGAGCTTGGATCTACAGAAATCAATATCGAAACAATTTTTATGATTGCTGTTGTTCATCAATGAATTTGGAATTGAAGTTTTGTTAGCCTGGACTGGAACAACACTATCATTCCCACCACTATGATCTTGGTGGAGAGAATTTTGATACTCGAAATCAAGAAATGGATCCATTTCAGAGAAAAACAAGTCTCCTGAACCCTTCATTTCTTGATGATGTTGTTGTTGATGATTCTCAATTCCCAACTTCGAATTCATGTCCGGCGGGTTCGAACGAAGCCAAGAAACGCCTCCGACATCGTCAAGATGATCTTGGTGGTTCTGGTCCAACCCTCCATTCTCACCTGGAACCAATAAATTAAACGGAGAAGGCTTCACAATCGACTCCGCCGAGTCAAAAAAAGGCTCCACCGGAACTCTCTCGTGTCTCCGAGAAAGTGGGTTAGCAGAATGGATATCACTATCACAAGTCACACAAAGAGCAGCAGCATCAGCCTTGCAAGTCACGGCGGCGGGAGCTTGCTCGCAGACCTCACAAATCCACACACGGGGGTGGCGCGTGGGTTTATTCCCACCTCCTCCTCCACCCCCATGAATCATGGAATCACAAGTCAAGCAAAGGAAAGCAGAGTCCGCCCTGCAAAACGCTGCAGCGGCCGCCGTTTTGCAGGAGTCACAGCGCCTGGCGGAGGAGGTCCAGCCACCAGTAAGAGTCTTAAACGTGTCAATTTCAATACCCATAATTTGGTTTTGCGAATTAGAGAGAGTGAAGTAATGGGTTCTTGGTGGGGGCTGGTAATGCAGAGCTGTGAGCTATGGTTTTGAAGAAATTGATTTGGTTTCGTTGGAGTGTCTATCTAGTCATCGCGAGAAGGAAATCTTGGAGCTGACGAGTGAGGGGTGGACACGTGGAGGGATTATTGGCCACATAAAATTAAAAGGGTTAAGGACAATTTTTTGTTTTTTTAAAAAGATTTTAATAAAGGGCCAATAATAACAGTGGTTGTGAGAGGTATTTGTCATGGTCTGTGCCGACGTGGGACCCACAGGTTGGGAGAGGGATGATGAAGTGACAGCGAGTTTGATGAGTTGTTTCATGTGACTGTTGGTGTGTGAAGAGGCGAAGTGGTTGTTCTTGCTTTTCTGCCCGACAATGATCCAATTCCAACCGCGTCGGGTCGGACCCTTTTAAGCGGGGACGGACACGACCACGACCGAACAGTTAAACCAAACCGAACCGAATATATTTTAGTTCCCTGGGTTCGATTTGTTTGGTTTATTCAATTACTTTGATAATTAACTCTGAAAATTAAACCAACTGAACCAAATATATAAATTAAAAATAATAACCCTAAGTTCTCAAATAAACACTCATTTCTCCAAGCATAAGTGTGAATAGAAAATATAACGAAAGGACTTGAAAAGGAAAAAGAATTGTGGAATTTCACTATTGGAACCCCAAAGCTTTTCAACACATTATGCTTAACTTGAAAACAAATTCAAAACCTAATAAAAGAAGAGAAAACTTTGTGAATAGACATAAGATAAGGAAGAAAAGAAAGAGGAGAAGGAAGACAAAGAGAGGAAGAAGAAATTTGGTAAAATAAATTAATAAAAACTACAAATTATCAAAAAAAAAGTTTAAATCAACATTTTTTAAAGAGTAATCTCATTTTTCGTTGCTCAGGCATATCCAATAAAAATATAAACAAAACAATGAAGATAGATGGACTCATGTCCCACCAGGTCGAGACAGACATAGCGCCAAAAGTCTTTGCAAGGTAATAAGTCACCTAATTTCCTGATCTCTTAATACCAGAAATATTAATAGAAATAAGGAAATCAAAAATATAGAAATCACAAAACAGAAAGCTTGTCAACATTGACAAGAAAGCAGATAATCGATTAACGCATAAACTTCCTCTTGTAGTCAGTCTTGATAACCATCAAAAAGCAAATGCTCTTCCGTCTTTGAAGCTAGCAAGAGATAAAATCTAGAACTAAAAGTTTGAGACGAACAAACATACTGTTTAAATCTACATGTTTAACTCAGTGTTTGTTGTATCCTTTGCATACTAGCAACCAAGTGAGTGAACTTGTTTACTCTTCTTTGCATAATATCCATAATATTATGTGTTTAGTCTGTTCATTGGTAGAGAAATGTATTAGACCATGAATTATGCATATATTTACTTGAATTGGAATATGAATTTGTTTAGGGTTCAAATTTAGATATAAAATGCAAACCTTATATTTATGTCTTTAGTGGCAGAATTTTACAATGCTTGAAACATGAAAGTTATGAGGAAACATGTTTTCTAAAAGCTTGTAAAATTTCTTGATGTTTTGAATTGATGACTATTAATTATAGTAACTCAGTAGAGTTTTTTTTTTCCAAAATGCTTAATGTTTAGAAACTTTGTATTATTTTGCACTCTAATTTTCATGAGCATAATTACTAGATTATTTTTGAAAGTCCCAAATATAAAAGTTGTTTGTTGGTGTATCTAGTAGTTTTTGCAATGTTTTAATGCATTTCGGTTTGTTTAAATGATGATGCATGCAAATAACTCTTACATAAAATTTTTGTAAGTTGTAAGTTTGAAAATGTGTGCAAGCTGCATTAGAGTGTGTTAGAAGCTAATATTTGTGGAAACAAACTTTCATATGTATATTATGTGTGATTTGAAATTGGATATAACGAAATTAGTTTTCTTGTATTCCCAATTTGACAAATAAATACAACATGCTAAATTTGTTCATTTTCCGTTTGAACGGTGCATATTTATAGATTACCCTTTTGGCAACCAATCTGCTTAGAATTTATTAGAGTAGTTTGAAATTTTTGAAAAATCTGTTAGTTTACTCAGATTTATATGTATAGATATATATTAAGGGTTTTTGAGATCGGAACATGGATCATATGATTAATCCATACATGTAAAGTTAGACATACATCATGTGTTGAAAGGAAATTCTGTTAATATATGCATTTAGATAGAAAGGAAGCATGGAGGTTAGAGAGGTGAGCAAGGGATTTGACTTTGCCTTGTTTTTTGAGAGGAAGCCATAAGTGTGTTAATATTTGATGTAATTGTATATAGTGTGAGCTCTTGTTTGGTTGTTAGTAAGTAGAGTGTCGAAGTACAAGTACACAAGATGTAAGAAATTTAGAAATGTTTGGTTAAAAGGAGTTTGAAAGCCAAAGGAAACTTAAAGTTCCATTGACTGCTCTACTTCCTTGGTTTCTGAGGAAGTTAGTTACTGAGGGGAGGAGTCAGTACCTTGTCCTTCCTGAGTTGCTAAAATAATATAAGACAAAAATATCCTTACATTTCATAAAAAGAAAAAAAAACTTTACATTCTCCTTATAAGATTTTGTTCAAGCATTTCTTTCATCCAATTGTTCTTTTTTTGTGTCAACACATGTGATATTTATTCAATTTGACTAGCATTAGACAAGCGCGTATAATGAGTCGATTCGCACAAGTAGTTTTCACTTATATATAATTTTTTTGTCAAACTTATTTTAATTAATTATACATTATTTTTTAAATTTCAATTAATTATAATTTTTTATATTCATTCAATTTAATAGTTTAATTATGAGGGTATTATTGTATTTTATAAGCTACTTAGTGAGAAGTAAAGATCTCAACCAAACATTCTGTTTAACTAGTTCTTTGGTATTAATAAGTGAACCAAACTTTAAAAAAAATTGACTTTCACAATAAGAAACTTTCGTACTAGTACAAATTTTCTGGAATCGACTTCCCTCTAAGTTGTGCTGTCGAACGAAGTGATGGCTTAGAGATGTTTTTACAAGCCTATATGTTGTGTTTGAATTATTAAAAAAGGTTGTTTGCTTATTTTTTTTGCTTATATGCTATTAATGATATTTTATGTGATCAATATGTGCTTATTTTTTTAATGATATAGAGGATGCAAGATATGTGTCATGACCCAAAATCGGACCATGACCCGCGTATGAGGCGAACCATCTAAGAGAGCTCGACCCATCTCATACAAGCTTCAGAGTTTATAACTTATAACCATAAACCATTTATTATTAAATAATAAAATGAAATATTATCATATATCGAAATACATTACAAATATTTATAAGTAAAGTTATTTAAAATAAAACAATAGCAAATATAAATTATAAACCATAGATAACCAGGTGTGGAGCTTCTAACAAAACAGATAATCAATAGCACTAACAATAGGGTACTCTCTACTGACAAGGATGCTTCACTGAACATGAAGTATCAGATGACTACTGTCAACAAATTCTAAAAACAAATTTTAAAAACAAAACAAGAAAAAAATAAAAAGGGGTCAGAACTCAATGAGGGATAATACTTCAGGTTTTACGCAAATCATTTTAAAAATATTTTTTAAAAAATACCATATGCATTTATTCATTGTATAATATTAGTATACACTCGTATTTTTTACAAATAGTAATTTATAAATTCCTTTTGAAATCCTTCGTAAACAAAACAGAAGACAAATAATCATACATATTAATTAAATAAGAGAGATAAAATATTTATTATTTTATCTTCAAAAATAATTGCTGATAATTAAATTTAAAGACTTATTGAAAACAAAATTAAACAAATAGAGTTTCTAAAACTCTAAAACATATAATGTTATAATTTCTAGAAAACATTTACCAAAATGTTTACATCTAAGCAAACAACATACAAACAAATGGAGTTTTAACATCAGAAATATATATATATATATATATATTTCAGGATAAACTAGATGAGGAGTGGTTATACCACTAGATAACAGGAGTAATTGTGTCACTGAATAACAAGAGTGGGAGGGTCACTAATACATGTGTTTATACTAGATACATGGTCACCAAATAATCCTGGTAACTAAGGGCCTTTCCTGAATTTTGGTATATCAAAAGTTACATACCCCGTAGTTGAGGTGTCCCATATATATTGATACACATATATAAAAATATCTATAATAGACAACCATGCATACCAAAATATGAAATTAGAAAACTGAATACAACAGTTTAAGAAATACAAAAAATATCTTATAACAAAACATGATGTTTATTATAATAAATATAATAAACATTAAACAGATTATTTAGTTCAGAAACATAATACTTGTTACAGAAAACATATTAAAATCCAAAACAGAATATTTATTAGGAAATTCATAATAAATATCAAAGAAGAATTTTATTTCATAAACTTACTAAAATTTTCTAAAACAAATAGCAAAAATTTCACGTAATCCATATTTTAGGATTTCATATCCTTTAATTAAACTCATTTACATATAGAGATCAAATACATAAAAAAACATATAGAGTTCAGAAGAAACAACTTATGTGTTCTGAACTATCATCACACTCACTTGGACGCCGAACTAATAATCCAAGTTAGAGTCCACTGGTGAATGACTGACCACCTCAGAAGGTGAGCAAAACTGAAGCAGAGACGATTGACAACAGACTCAGATATGGTACTTGTAGCAATACAGAACATGTATGAATGCAGATGCAGACTCAAACTCCTGATAATGTCAAAAAACATATTTTAATCAAAGGTCTAATACTCTCATCTCGAGAATCAAATATCTCGTAAAATTATAGATTAATCCCCAACTTTGCAAAATTACATTTTAGTCCTCAAACTACTCAAAATTCACAATTAAATCCATAAAGTATATAATTATCCATTTAGTCCTCAAAATATATGAAATTTCAATATTAATCCTCCATATATTCAAAGTAGAAAAATTACACTTCTAGTCCCTCAAATACACGGCTTACTGGAGTAACAACCATTCTTACTCGAGTAACTGAACTTCATCTTACTCGAGTAACAACAAAGCTTACTCAAGTAACAAAGCACCCAGATTACACGAGTAAACCAAGATGATTATTCGAGTAATACAAGCATGGCTTACTCAAGTTAGCCGAAATGCTTACTCGAGTAAGACACATGTCCAGGTTCGAGATTCGTCAAACTCCCAACAAAATGCTATTCAATCCATTTCAAATGCTTCGAATCAAGTCTGATGACCTATATTAATGTTCTATCAATATATACTAAACATCAGAACTCCATAAACTCATTAATCCTTTACTAACATATTCAAGCAAATCACAAATCATTATTCAACCATTTCAATTACAAATCAGACTCGTTCAACATCCTTCAACCTATTTTTGATTAATTCATCTAGTTCCAGGACTACCAAACTCATCCACGTCCATAAATAGTCACATTCCAGCATCAAAATCAAGTTCTAAATAGTTTTATATGAACTAGAAGCAAGAACCAAAGTATAGATAAAATCTTTACCTCAAAGCCGCAAATAGGTGATCAAAGAATCAAAGAGAACGGAAGGGAAGTGTTTTTGAGGGTTGAAGGAGAGCTCTGAAGTGAAAAATGACGAAGAATATCGGATAAACACGCTTATAAAAGCGTGCAACAGACTCATCGCTTGCCCAGATAAAGGACTTACTCGAGTAATCCATGCACCATGTAACTCGAGTAATAGCTTGGTATAACTCGAGTTATATACCATTAATGTTACTCGAGCGACATAAATGCTTACTCGAGTAAGCACTCACTTTTTCGAATAACCATCAACTTAATATCTCCAAATATCCAGACTTACAAAGATAATTTTTAACATCTTTAAACACTTAATCATGACTTCAAACGCGAAAAAAAATTCAAGTTGGATTTCATCAAGATTCTCTAGAAGTTCCTATCGAAACTGAACAAAATACCTCAGATGAATTAATCAGAACTAGCGGCTTTTACAATATGACATATTGGAAATATTATTGAACAATACTTGTGCATTTAATTTGTTGGTGATGATTAATTTGAGCTTTTTGGTGAAGTCCTTTTTAGGTTAATTTGTTGGTTGAAGCGATCACAACATAAAAAATAAAGTTTTATATAGCTTTTTTTTGTCAACAAGTTAATTGTATTGCCAAAAAATTATGTATACAGTTCTATACAGACTTAACCTTCTCCCTCAGCTTCCTGTACAAACTCATTTTATGCTCAACTCTGAAGTATACTGCTATTTGTACAATACGGAAGAAATTTGTATCTAATACTATAACAAACACTTCTAATGACTCTATTCACATCTGGAACTCTCCCTTCAACTATGGATAGGTTTCGTTCTCTCCAAATACTACAAACAGTACTTGCAAAAGCAACTCTTCGAATCTGAGATGTTTTACTTTTAAAGCCCGCCTTCCTAACAAACCAGATTACTTATCTTTTCCACTGTTGTGGCCTTCGAGTGATCTGGCATTTGCTTAAAATATCCTTTCAAATTCCATTTGTGAAAGAACATATGCTTCACTATTTATGCTTCTGCACCACATAAAATGCAGGCATCTTCTGTGCAGACTTCCTATTTCAACAGTCTGTGCTTTGTTAACAGCCTCTCTTTGATAGCCAACCAAACAATAAAATCATGTTTAGGAAAATGCGATAACAACCGATTGTATTTCATTCAAGGGAAAATTAATTTGTCATGGACAAAAAAAAATTAAACTTGAAATTCATTGATACTGGAGTTAACTCAAGCATCAAAGGATCATCAATTCAATTATCAATAGGAACAAATAAAATGACTTATGAAAAAAATTGTCGGAACTCAAAAATTAGATTGGAGTTCCTATATGCCACATCATGACATCTAACATGGCATGTTGATAAGACTAACGGAACTCAATCATATAGGGAATGTAGTAAAAAACTTTTAAAAACATAGAAATGTAAGGAAGGAATAAACAAAATCTCAAGGATGCTAAAATAATTTTTCCTAAAATATATATTTTCCTAGCAAGCCTATATATGTTTTTTTTTTCTTTTCGACCCTCACTTAATTATATGCTGGTGAATAACGCATTATTTTTGGAAGGAACACATTAAGGGTGCATACCGGTTGGTTCGGTTCGGTTCGGTTTTGTAAGTAAATCTGGTTCGGTTTTGTTATCTAGTCATCTTTATTTGAATAGTTAGTTTCAACTAACTGATCATTTCGGTTGGCTTTCGTTTTGATTTGGTTTGGTCGGTTTGAAACATAAATAGAACATGGATTTATAAATGAAAAAAATATCATTTATTGATCTGAAAGTATTGAATTTCATCCCACATAAAAGGAGAATAGAGATGATCTATTTAGGGTTAGAATAAATGTATATATTAAAAATTAAAATGACAGTGTTTAAGTGTAAGAAATGTTAGGTTTGGTTCGATTTTTGAATGGCTAAAAGCGCAGTCAAACCAAATTTTTCGATTTTCAGAATTCTACATCCATTTATTTTCTTTCTGTTTTGCTTTCGATTTGGTTTAAATTAACTATGTTCGATCATTTTTTTTGAGTCAACAGGTTTTTTGATGGGTGGTACTATAATGAGGAAATGAGTCATCATTGAGAACACCTTTAATAAATTAAGTAATTGAGGCTCAAATTAAGTAATTTTAGCAACAATTAAGTAACAATCATGATTACTTAATTTATCACAAAATTAAGTAACCGATCAAAATTAAGTAAGCGGTGGCCCAATTAAGTAATGACATCCAAAATTAAGTAATTTTTGGAGTTACAATTAAGTAACCACATTCTCAAATTAAATAACGGAGTTTGAAATTAAGTAACTTGAATCCTCATTGAGGACTCCTTAAGAGTCATCATTGTAATACCACTCGGTTTTTTTATC
This sequence comes from Flueggea neowawraea, assembly GCA_948243855.1. Classification (NCBI taxonomy): domain Eukaryota; kingdom Viridiplantae; phylum Streptophyta; class Magnoliopsida; order Malpighiales; family Phyllanthaceae; genus Flueggea; species Flueggea neowawraea. The sequence goes on from CAODLS011512628.1 coordinate 9,184, forward strand.
ACTTCTAAGACACATAACTGTTGGTTTACTTGGTATACGTGAAGCACTAAATATTAAATCAAGGCAAACTACTACAATTGACGAAGTAAGATGAATAAAGCCACCACTGGTTGGCTCTTCAGAGCAAGAAAAACCTTTTATTGTCCCTAACCTTTAGTGAAAGTTATATTACCAAAAATCCCAATATAACTTTTGGAAGGGCCAAAATATAAAAAGTTTCTATCAACAAATTAAAATACGAATTGTCATGGTAGTGCGAAAATCGGTCAATGGTTTCCACGACTCTTATTTCCTTTGGCATTAGAAAGTAACATGTAATTTCTATTCTATAGCCGTGGGCACTACATTTTTACGTAACATCCTAGAAACACTTTTTTTTAAGAACATTTCTATTTACTCTAAAATTTATAAATTGTGCCATATGTATCGTTTCTAATTGACTTATACATGAATCAATTTGCACAGAAGTTAAAAAATAAAAATTTATGTTCTCAAAGATTTTTAAAATATATTATGCATGTTTTTCTTATATTTGATTATAAATATCAATTTCCACAAAAATAAAAAAAATTCTGTATGATCTATTAAATTTGTATAGAATATTATATATGAATTTTTATATAATTATATAAGTGATCAATTTTCATGCGAGCTAAACCGATGCTTTTAGTTTTTTTTTATGCAGTATTAATTTAACATGTAGATAACATTGATATCAGTGAAATTGTCAGGAGTCCCTGAAGTTAATTGATATATTCAGTTCAGTCCATGTCTTTTCAAAAGGTTCCGATTCAATCCCTGACTATATTGTCATTAGTTAAATTTATGCACGTAGGATCTACTAATAATAAGTTTTTAATAACAAATTCATCCTTTTCTCTCTCTCTCTCTCTCCCCCACTCTAATCAGTCATCACCCTCCACCACATTTCCTCGTTTTTCTCCATTACTACCGTCCTGTTGCAAATCTACTCCCACTACAAAATTTATCAAGAATTTTTTAAAATTAATTTTATTTAACCAACAATTGAAATTCTCAAAATTTCTAGTCCTTGAACACAGTGAGGGACGTATAAAAAATTTCACCCAAGATACTATTTATATATAATAATTGAAATTCAAATATATTTGTAAATATACTCCAGAAAATTCAAAATATATTAAGTTAAAATTTTTAAAAAATAGCGACAAAATAGTTAATTCTATTTATTTTTTCACTCAATTCACCAATATTTCCATCACAATTTTGGGACTCATTAGGATTATTTGAAGACCCACCACTTGGGATTGACGGCCTCTTACTTCTTACAATAAATTTCTCTGTGTTGCTAGTCATAAATAATTCAGTTGAAACAAATTCAACAATTAACATCATCAAATTCAAACCTTAAAAGACAATCCCCTTAGCAACCGTTTTAATATACCTTATCTCAACATCATTCAAATTTCAATCAACAATTTTACATCATCAAATTCAAACTCTAAAAATTACATAAACTTAAAGAAAGAGGTTGTTCTAAAACACAACTTACCAAAAAAAAGTCTTGGGGTCTAAAACGATGCCGTTTCAAAAGTCCAGGACTTAAAAAAAAAAGATAAAGACAGAATTGGCCATGTCTTCTTCAATTTCCCTCACAACCTCACCAGTGACGACGGCTTGAGGGGGGTTCTGCAAGTGTCGACGAGACCCCATACCACATATATGGGGTCTCGCTGGTGCCGGTGCAGAGAGTCATGGGATACCCCATGACTGCCGCCGCTTCGTCCCTGCTTGAACAACCCTATATACGTATTCCAAACTTAGACCCCTAAATTTTAAGGTTTAAGTTCTAGTCGATGTATATATGGGTCCACCACATCTTGCCCAACCCTACTAGCCAAAACTCTCGCATAACTAATGATGAATAAATTTGATTTTGGATAACATTCTTAATGTTTAAAAGTAAATAACTTTGAATTTTAAAATTCATTTTTAACAAAATAAAAAGAATTATAGGTTTAACATCAAAGCTCATATATTTTGCTAAATTAAATCTACCTAAACTCAAATTATGCCATACATTCATTTAAGAATAACGATGGAATAATGGACTAGATTATGTCATGACTAAGAAATTAGGAATAAAGCTATGGTGAGAAATATAAGGTTAATTAGTGGTGTTGCTTCTAAGCTCAACATTGTATTTGCCCGACAAAAAAAAGGGTCAACATTGTATTTATGGTGACAAAAAAGTATCTTTGAGTAGTCAACTTGACACTCATCTTCCGAATAATTCTGCAAAAAAACTCTTGAACAATCAAGTCAAAATTTTGATGGTGTTATGTAAAGTTTTACTGTATCACTTGTAAAAATAATCTATGAGATAATAGTTCGATCAATAGCTTAACTCACAAAAAATTATGTAAATAATCGAAGATCTTTAAACTTGGTAGGAGAGTTTTGTCTTCGCAACTCGGTTTGTGTAAAATTAGTCAAATAAAAAAAAGTCACCCCATTAATATGACAAATAAAATTAGGTTAAATCTACACACTAGCGGCACCGAGCAACTGGTGCTCCGATACAAGTAATGAATTAGCCCCAATTTGTGGTATAAAAATTGCTTCCTCCTAATTGTTGGCGTACCAAAATGGAAGAGAAGTAGGTAGGCAAACAATACATCAGAACTGAAATTCAGGTTCAAAGATTTATAACTATTTTGGTGTTTTCCAAATGACTACTATATACTAGACTTGTTGAAACCGGCGGTTTCGGTTTTTTGAATGGAGGAACCAAAACCAAACCGTAGTTCTCACGGGTTGGTCCTATTTCAGTTCGGTTCGGTTCCAGTTCTGATTTTGATCAGTTTTGACTGGTTCAACTACCGGTTTCGGTTCGATTCGGTTAGGTTTCCTCTTTTTTTTTTTGGAAATTTTGTTTTTAATGCTCTATTTTATCCTGTCAATTATTTTTCCGATTTGTAAATTTTATTATATTGAATAATTAACTATAGTACTAATAATACATTGTATTCTATTTTTAAATAAATTAACTACTCTACTAGTAATTAAATCACATAATTTTAAACAAAATAAAAAAACACTTGGAGTTTTCTTAAAATGAGTTTTAAAAATATCAGAACTAGAAACTCTTCCTTTCGCTCCTCCCTCATCTCCTGAGGTGAGAATTGATTGAGTTTGATTCTCTTGAGTTCCAATATTTGCAATTTCAAAACTTTCAAAATTTATATTTCCACTAAAATTTTTCATTGATGCAAATATTAATTAAATGTAATGAAATAACTAAATTAAACTATAGTAAAAAATTAGAAGAAATTTGAAAAAATGTAATTGCAAAAAATATCTTAGAGAAATATAGAAAACACAATTGTAATAATAAAATATATAAATAATTAGTAAAAGTAATTTAGTGCAAAATGAATTTTGAAAGAGTGAGAATGTAGAAGATATTGAGATTGAGAGAGAATGAATGATGTAAAATTGGTAGGATGGAGTATTTATAAAGTTGAAAAAAGAAAAAAAAAATGGTGGTTCGAACAGGTGGTTGAACCGCCGGTTCTACGGTTTTTGGAGAGGTCTAACCAAAACCTGAACTACAATCCTCCAATTTTGATCAACAGATTCTGGTTCTAATTTTGACATGTCCGATTTGGTTCGATTGGCTAGTTCTGGTTTGAAAATACCATATCTACTATCTATATTTAAAACAACAAAATAATTAGGTTGACGAGACTACCCTTGGACGTAAGCCCAATCGATAACGACACAAAAATGAATAAAGTCCTTGACACGGCGCCAGGTGTACCAGACACCGGGGTCGGCAAGCCATGTTAGATTTCTTGGTTCGTCGTCTTATTTAATTGTTTCTTTATTCCGGCGTGTTTTGGGAATCTTTATTTTCTTTTATCATTTAAATTTCGGATAAAATAAGAAGGTCAAGAAGTCAAATAGTAGTATCATGAATTAAAGGCAAATTTTGCTTAGCTATCCGTCCGGTTTGGTGATTTTCTCTAAGTGGTCCTTGTGTTCTGGAAACCACCTTAGTTGATCCCCCTTTTCTTTTTCGTCAATTACATTTAACTGTTATTGCAAAATACAAAAAAATATTCTTATTTAAAATATATGATAGTCTCTCTCTTCAACCCATATCTTCCCGCAAGTTTAGTATATTCTTTTATTTGATCTCTATTTTAAAAATCTATCTCATTGATTCTCTTTTTTCACTCTTGAAATTAAACTCAACTAACGAAGAATGAATTGAGAAACTAAATGCTAAATTTTTAAAATGCAATAATCAAATAGAATATTCACTAAATATCAGGAGCGGCTAGGAAGTTACCCTAAACAAAAAAGTAATATTTCAAATAGTATTTCTAGCAAAATGCATAAGAGGGGATAACATTTAGGGCTTATTTAATAAATCATATTTATGGCATATTTGTAATATTCTGTATTTTTTCCCGATTAAATTTTAAGGTAAAAATATTTTTCCTCTTTGTTAAATGGATTTTGGTTAATTTTGTAATAAATGATAATCATTTTATTGGTTTTATAAAATTTGGTATGGCCAAAATTTTGTTGAATTTAATTATTAGAATTATTAGTTTCCATTTTTATTAATAAGGGAATATTTTGTAAATTTTTATTAATTATTCTGGAAATTTTTATTTAATTTCAAATTTAATTTTTGAAATTTGAAGAGTTAATTTTGAGTTTTAAATGTTAATTGGGTATTTAATAAAATTTAGAAATGATTTGGAAATGTTTTGATTAAGAGAAAATAGATAAAAATTGAAAAACAAAAATCTGGAAAAAATAGGGCTGAACTACAGGTCGTTTGTGTGTTGGACTAAACGGCGTGTCATTCGGTTCAAATAGAAACGACGCGTCGTTCGTTAAGAAGGGAAAAACGACAAGTCGTTCGCATGGACAAACGCTCGGTCGTTCGATGGAGAATAAAACGACGTGTCGTTTGAATCGCCAAACGACCGGTCGTTTGCATCCACAGAAAATGAATTCTCACTTAACCAAACGACGTCGTTTTGAATCACCCAGCAACCGACATATTTTCTTTTTTCTTCTTTTCTTCTTCTTCGTTTTTCTTCTTCTCCTCACCGAAGCTCTCTCTCTCTCTCTCGTCTTTCTCTCACTACATCTGACTCTCTCTCTCTAGTCTCTCTCTTCCTTGTCGGCCGAATGGATTTTCGGAGGTAATCTCTCTCCCTCTCCTCTCTTCTTTGGTGTTTTTTCG
>CAODLS011512826.1:0-16621 GCA_948243855.1 Flueggea neowawraea
GACCACTTGATAAATGACACTGAGTAGTGCATAGCCATGCCTAAATGAAATGATAAAAAAGAATTATCATTTATTTGATTAAGTCAATGTCATTTAGAGATCAAGAAATGGTTTAGCAACAAATGAGGGTGACATGTTCCATGCCTCATGCTAATCAGGATATCAAAAAGGTAAAGGATTGCATAAGGTTGAAATTAGGTTTGTTGGCTCCAATCGACATTCATTAAATTTGGGTAGTCACTACGTCTTGCTAGAGGCCCCTAGTGATTTATGAGTATTAATGTATATTAAAATCATTGCCAACATTGAATGAACCTATGAGATCGCACACGAAAGATCTGGAACAAGTTTTATCTCTCTTCTCGCAACTAGGTCAAATGTTGACTTAAGGTGCATAGGTGAATTTTGGCTATGGTTAGGATGGGTTAATTATATGTTAATTTAGCCCATGAAATGGTTAATTAATTAATCATGGATTAATTGGTTAAATAAAGGTCCAAATAGTGTAAGGAAATTAAGCTTAATGGTCATATCCTAAAAGTTAGGAGCATTTCCCTTTAAAGTAGGAATTGGACTTCCTTACCCAAAAGGAGAAGTGTGACCGGCCATGACATGATTTATTAGGGTTTTGGAGACATCCTAACCCTAATAGGATCACTCTAACACCATATTAAAACCTAAGGTGTGGTGCTACAACTATAACTAATTGAGTTTGCGTTTCCGAAACCAAGAGAGCACATCCTAACCTAGCATTGTTGAACCCCATATTCACCATTAGAGAGTGTTTACTTTATTGATAGCATATCCCAACTCGTACTAGTATATATCTAGTGTGTATGAAGTAGAGATCTTAGTCTTTAGGCTAAGGTTCTTACAAAACTTGGAGCAAATCTAAAGGAGTAACGGTTCATCCTTGGTAAAGGTGAACTAGGGCTCTTAGTGAATATTCAAATCAAATACGGCATTCATATTGGAGTAAAGATCTAATCTTTATTTAATCTATCAAATACAGCATTCATATTGGAGTAAAGATCTGATCTGATCTTTTAGATGAAAAACTTTTGTTATTCCGCCTATGTGTTTAATGCTAAAACTCCTACACAAGTGCAATCCTACTGTAAATGCTAATGCAAGGCAAATACATTAACTAAAAGATAAACATAATTTAATGTCATTGTGGATGTAGAGTAGTTTAACGTCATTTTGAACGTTTGCATTCAATCTACTTGGGGCGACAAGTAGTCCTTATAGTGGACTCCATATATAAGGTTTCAATCTCTTTCCATAAGCTTTAAGTGGTTTGTGGTCATGAAGCATAATGTCAATAGCACCACATGAATGAATTTTAGAAATTAAAAATGGACCACACCATGGAATTTTGGGATTCCAAAGAATATGGTTCTTAGGTGGAAAATATAGAACTCTTTGACCCTCAAAAAACCCACCCCTCAATGGTGGTTTACCACAATCTTCTTTGATGTGCTCATGCTTTCTTAAAACCCCTTTAGAGATAGTTGTCTCCTTTGAACTAGGTATGCTCTTTTGGTGCTTCACGAGCTTAGCATTCATTCCCTCATTTTCTTTGTCACTCAAAAATTTCAAGGGAAGGTGAGTAGACAACATACAACAAGACTCCATAACTTTAGCATCATTATCATAACCATTAAGTGATGACATATTTAAATCACTAAAGATAGAAAAACTTGTATTTCACTACCACTCTAAAAGTCAACTTCCCTTTGTTCACATCTATTAGAGCTCTCCCTGTTACTAAAAATGGTCCACCAGGTATAATGGGAAGCTCAATATGATCATCCATTTCAAGCACATAAAAGTCAGCAGAAAAGTAAAACTTACCAACATTTACCAAGACGTTCTCCAAAACTCCTAAAGGGTATATGATGGAGCTATCGACACGTTAAAGTGAAATGGTTGTCAGCTTAAGCTATCAAATCCCTAGCTTGTTGAAGATTGATGAAGGCATAAGCTTAATGGAGGCTCCCAAATCACACAATGATTTCTTGATCCCATAAGTACCAATGGTGCATGGTATGGTAAAATTCACCGAATCCTTGATTTTTAGATAGAGATTATTTTGAATCACTGTACTACACTTTTTGTTAAAGCAACCATTACATACTCCTCTGATTTCTTCTTTTTGGATACAATCTCCTTTAATAATTTCACATAAAGAGGCATGTGTACAATGGCCTCAATAAAGGGAATGTTTATTTGAATCTTCTTGAATATTTCCAAGAATTTTATGGATTTGTTGTCCATTCTATGAGCCTTCAACCTTTGTGGAAATGGAATAGGAGGTACATAAGGCTTTACCTTATCCTTTTGGTTAGAAAGGAGCTCTTTTCCTCACACTTTTTCTTCCGTAGCCTTCATGTCGCGCTTGGTTTCTTCACCACATGTTTTGTTAGTCCAAAATGGAAATCCAATAGGGATTGAAATGGGTTTCTCACTTTTAAAACTTATTTTAAGACTAATTATGCAACTATCAAATATTCAATATATGCAAGAACAATGCAAAAGATAATGACCAAATTCATACAAATAATGAATATAAAGAGATAAGGCATAAAGAAATCCAAGCCAATAATTATAGTGGTTCGGCCCTCTTACCCGCCCCTTGAGAATTTGAATCCACTAAATCTTTCTTCTTCAATCGATGAAGGCAACCACAACAATCTCTTTGTTTAATGGGTACAAGATTAAACGTCAGTGCACTACAACCCTTGTTTTCAAGATTAAAAAAAAAGGAAAAATATTTCTCTCACAAATACAATGATAAATATAATGAAGAAGAAAGAAATTAGAACTAAACACGCTCAAGTTACAATACATTTTCAAGTCTAGGTTACTCTTTAGATATGGGTGAATGATGTGCAAATAAGGGCAAGAGAGAGCTTGTATATGTTTAAATATGTTTACTAGTGGTTATACTTCTGTTCTTTGAAGCATTTTAGGTTATTTATATCTTTCCAAAACCTTGTAGTCATTGAAGAATTGAATAGAGCCGTCGTGAGATAGAGTAGCATTGCATTTAATACTCTAACACAGATATTCACTCGAGTGAAGTATATTGTTACTCGAGTGAACCATTTGGTTATTCGAGTGGAGAAAAGCATTACTCGAGTGAGCAATCTTCGTTGGCCTTGAACTTATTTCTTGATATGTGTTCACTCGAGTGAACTATTCTGGTTACTCGAGTGAGCCAAAACTCTTACCATTAGGGACCACCATACCTCAAACATTTGAACCTTTTACATGTTAGTCCTAGGTATAGAATTTTGTCTTTATGTACCTTACTCAAGTGAGAAAATTAGTTTACTCGAGTGAGCCTTCAATTCTAACACAATTTGAATTTCTAATATGAGATCCTGCAATATCTAATCCTTTAAATTTTGGGCATCTTTCATTCACTCGAATGGACTCTTTGACTTACTCGAGTGAGGCTTTATTTCAGCAATCTTATGACATTGGTGTTTACTCGAGTGGATAATCAATTACTTGAGTGGCAGGATTAGCTTGAAGTCCTCTGGAATATTAGTGTACTCAAGTGAAGCTGGTGTTACTCGAGTGAGGTCCTTTTTAGTATGCCCTCTAGACATTTTGGTTACTCAAGTAATGAATTATGTTACTCAAGTGACCTAAAGTATGACTTACTCAGGAGAACAAAAACATGTTACTTGAGTGACACGAGGCATGGATTACCCAAGTGGATAGTTGGTTTACTTGAGTGAGACGAGGCATGGATTACCAAAGTGAATAGTTGGTTTACTCGAGTGGCCTGATATGTTCCTTGCTTCTGGATAACTTTGTTACTCAAGTGATCTCTCAATTTACTGAAGTGAGCTCTCAATGATAGGGATTAAACACTTAAGTATTAAACCAAGTTTTTCTCATCATCGTTAACCACCTTTGGTTAAACAAGTTCCTTCCCCTTGTCTTTTCTAGATATCTCCTCCACCTTTGGCTCCCCGAGCTCTTTCCCGCTCCTCAAGGTTATGGCCATTACACTCTCATTTGGATTAACTTGGGAGGTATTCGGTAGCGTCTCCTTTCCTGGTCGAAAACCACCTTGGCTATTTGACCTACTTGCCTTTCTAAATTCAAAAAGGAAGCTTGTTGAGCTTGAATGATTCGTTCTACCTTAGCATCCCTAGCTTCCATATTTGGCATACATTGAATCAAAAGGTCTTGTAAAGGTGGTTTGTTTACTTGAGTAGTTTGTTGGGGTGGTAGTTGTTAGTAGGGGGTCTAGGTTGATATTCCGGGGGTCCCTCAGGTCTAGATTGATTGGCATTTGGGTCTTTCCAAGAAAATTTACGGTGGTTGTACCATCCCGGATTATAGGTGTTTGAGTAAGGTCGTTCGTAGGTTGGGCCTTAGTAGAACCTTCCATATAGTTCACCACTTCAAACCTAGAACCAATTTCTTGGGTAATCCTACAAGTAGCATCGATATGACCAATTACACCACAAAATGAACATTGCTTTCTAGCCATGGACTATCTATTTATTAATATATTTGATTTTCTATACATATCAACAACTTGGAAAGCTAAATCGGATGAAGAAGATGATACCTCATATACTCTCACTCTTCTACCTCCTACCACCTTTTGTTGAGAGTCGGTGGCAAGCATTTCACACATATCATACACCTCCCAAGCTGTCTTGTTACCAAAATAACCTTTCATCGTTATATGTGGCCATGATTCAGAACTGGTGATTTCGATTCATTAAAATGGTTTAACCAGACCGCCCAGGGCCAATTTTGGGTGATTTCCGTTCTGGTTCTGGTTCCGCCAATTTTCTTTATGGTACTAGTTCAATGGTTCAGACAGTTTAACCGAATTTATTAAATAAAAAATACAAATAAAAATTTAAGAAATATATAACAAGTAATAATTTAATTAAAAAATAATTAATACAATTAAATAATACAAGGAATTAATTTTTGGGCAAATAATTTTTGAGTCGCTCATATTTATCTTAATTAGTAGTCCAGTCCTTGTGTGTTTTTTTACAAAAGCAAGTTAGTCTTTCACCCGTGTTTTTTGACTGGCGAAGTTAACAGAGATAGAAATTTACAAAACTAACCTCCTTTAAAGTTGAAACTCAAAGCCATTCTGTAATACCCCGTCTATTCCGATAAGTTCTTTATAGCATTTTGTTCGATTCCGACAAGGTCTTCTGTTGAACCCCGATTAGTTTCGAGTGAACCTTGTTCAATTTCGATTCAATCTTTCAAGTGATGCACATTATCTGGGAAATTAAGGTCAACGCACGTTGTGTGAAGTGTTAATGTACGTTGATCAATATCAACGTATGTTGAGCTATAGACAACGTACGTTGTGGACGGAAATATCGGATCTGAAGCCACTGGATGAAGAACAACGTATGTTGGAGGCATGAATTGTACATTGTGGAAGTCCTAAACTTGCGTCGTACACTAGAATGACGTACGTTACCTTTGTTTTTGCTGAAATAGTGCGTTTCGATTTGTAGCTCATTTTTAACCCCAAAACTCGACTTCCTTCGTCATTTCCACCTCATTTTCACTCCAAATCGCTCTCAACTCCTTTGAAAATCTCTCCCATTGTTCCTCAATCATTCCAAAACATCTCTGGAGGTAATATCTTGCTTCTAATCCATTCTTTTAATTCATTTCATGCATTAATCTCATATTTATGTTTTAGTTTAAATTTGAGATGGGTTTTAGATTTTGGATGATTATGTTGCAATGGATGCTTAGGGTTATTAGATTATGATTTTTTGAGGTTATATTAACATGAACCAACTCTTGAATCACGAGATTTGACGAGTTTTGAGAATGGGGTAGGGTTTGGAGGAATTTAGCTTAATTTTTGGAGATTTAGGGTTGTTTTTTAGAAACCGATTGTACATTTGAGTTCCTGAGGTTGAGATTGACCAATGTGGATGCTCAAAATCGATTTTTATAGGTTGAATCGAAAGTTGGACTATTTTGGTAATTTGTCATGGGGGACTGAAAGTGATATTGTGCATTTTGGGGACTGAAATTGGATTTTCTATATTTAGAGAGTTAAATTGCATATTTTTGGTATTATGAGGATTAATTAATGATTTTTGGAGTACTATGGACTCATTATTAAATTTGGAATATTTTGAGGACTAAGTTGTAATTTTTCAAAGTTCGGAGACCAAAGTGTAATTTTACATCGATGTGTAATATTTGATTTATGATGTTTGCCTTTGGTCCAAAAAAAGGTTTTAGGCTTTGTGTGAGCGTTTGGGCTTGCATATGCATTTGCACAAATTACGGTACAACCACAATACCTTGTTTTGATTTTTTTTTGATATGTTTATTCCAGCTTTGCTTGGTTTCCTAGGAGACCAGTTATTCGTCAGTGGATCGCGATCTGGATTATTTGTTTGGCATCTAGGTGAGTGCAGTAGCCACTTCAGACACATAGGTTGTGTCCTCTGAAATATGTATATGTTTTTGTTATGCTACAACCCTAGTATGTAATTTGGAATAATTAAAGGATTGGGAATCCTAATAATCTGACTTATGTGATAACCTTTGTTGTGGAAAATTTAGTAGTTTTTGAAATAAATATTATGTTTTAATATTTGTTATGATTGTGGTAATAAATGTTAACTTATGGATTTCGAGGAATCTTTTGTAAAAAATGCTCTTTTGGGATTTAAGAATATTTTCTGAAACAAATGTTTTATTCTGAAAAAGTACAACCTCTGTACTAAGTATTTTGTTTTTGGAATCAAAAGTAATTTGTAATAAATACCTTGTCTGAACATTTGCTATGATTTGACGAAAAATTTGGCTATCATGTATTCTGCCTATTTGAACACTTCAAATATGTATTCAAATACATTTTTTGGCAAACGTTTTGATTTGGGATATTCAACTACGGAGTAACGTATTTTGATACACCGATGTTGTATCATTTGCCTAAATGGCTAATACTTTGTGCCTAAGTGGCTTATAGGTGCCTTAGTGGCTATATCATGGTGCCTAAGTGGTCAATCCGTGCCTAAGTGGCTAATACTGAGTCACCTTTTTTTATTGGTCACCTTAAACCTTTGATATTATGCTTTGTCAACGTTTTGAAAAAAATAAAAATAAAAATAAAATAAATATGTTTTCGGTAAATATTTTTGAAAGAAAATATTTTGGCTATGACCGAGTCTAGATGACTCCACCTTTTCGCATTAGTTCTATTGAGTTTTAATATTTTCTCTCCGAAAATATTTTGGAATTTGGATTCTATCTCTGTTGGATTTTAAGGATCTTTGCAAAGAAAATATTATGGTTATTTAATATGTTGAGAACTTAATGTTTTATTCCATTGACTTGTTTAATATAATTTGGTGAATGTTTTATGTCTCTTTGATTGCGAAGGTTTGCAAAGATGGATTTTTGAACTACTTTGTCTATTTATACAAGTTTATATATATTAGTATTTGAATACATACGTGCATGTGGTAGTTTTTGAAATATTTTTCAAACAATTTTGAGAGGCCTGGTGCCGCTGTAAAGTGTTATCCACTCACTAGGGATTCTTACCCCTTTCTTTTCCATATTTATTTTTATCCTATGTTTCAGATTATTCTTTTTGGCATTCAGATATCCAGTGGGGTGCCTTGTCAGCCGTGAGTGCCCTATTGTTCAGGCCGAATTTATGTCACGTTAGGTGCTCCACACCGAGTAGTGGGTTATGACTTTGTATCTGATTATATTAACATTAGTAATTTAATTATAATTACTATTTTGTATTCGGTATTATACTATGTGTTTTGTTATTCGAAAATATTGTTTTCAAAATTTATTTCTGTTAAAATGTTTTAATATGGTTAACAAGCTGGCTAAGATTAATAATTTGAATTTGGGTAGACGTCTGATCTTTGAGACTTGTCCCAGATGGGCCGAGCTTCCACAGACGGTTCGTCTCGTATGTCGATCATTGTCTAAAAACGGGTCGTGACACATTTCAAATATATTTTCTCGCTCTATCTCTCGAAACACAACTACACTCTCTCCAAAATCCATCATCGCCTTCATGTAAAACCCATCCAATCTTGTCGAAACCCTCATCAACCTTGTGAAAAATCAAAATTGAACACTTTTTTACATAGGAAGATTGTGGCACACTCAAAACCCATAACCCAATATCGACGATCTTCAACATGGAAGAAAAAGGTTTGTGGATTTTTTGCTTTCTAAGTCGTTTTATTTGTAATTTCATAACAAAAGTTGTTTATATATGGTCTGAATTGATGGGTGCTACTCCAATTTTACGATCGTTGGTGTTGTAATAATTTTTTTTCTAGGGTTTTAGAGGGGAACCAATTTTTTTAGGGATTCAGTTTTGAATAGTGGTTCTCTTTCATGCATTCATATTGAGTTTGTTTGTTTAGATTGACAAGTAAGGAAGGGAAGCTAGTTGTAAAGAGGGAGACTATGTGCGCAAAAGGAGAAGCAATTTAACCTCTTTTGCAGTTTGAGCAAGATCCTATTCAGATTCTTGATGCTATGATGCCTGTTTATTTGAATAGTCAAATCTTAAGGGCATTGCAGGAGTCACTGGCGAGTGAACTTGCAGCAAGGATGAATGCCACAAGTAATGCAATAGATAATGCAGTAGAGTCGAAGAAGAATCTTTGAATTGAATATAATTGGGAACATCAAGCATAAATTATAGGGGAGATATTGGAGATTGCACCCGGAGTTGAGGCACTAATATAATGGAGTAGTTTTAGGATCCTAATTCTGATTTCATTTCTCCATTACCCATTTTTTGTAAGAGTTTTGGGATTGAACAAATGCAGCTTGTACAACTAGATTGAATAAATTTATTTTTCTTTGTTGCAACAATTAAACAATAGCTTGAGGCCAACATTTTCAAGTTGCAACAACAAATTTAGTGATCTAAATTCAATAAAAAGCATCTCTGATGTATTTCAAGTTCATGTTGATAGTTTATCAGAATGAAGAACATGTTGCTTTTATGTGAGCCTTTTTGTGGCAATGTTTTGTTTCAACATTTGAATTAGTTCTTAGTGGTACACCAAATAGAAGCAGTATAGCTATTTGATGGTGAACTTGCAGTTAGTTGATACTTTTTCTTAATTGAAATCATTAGTAATCATTCAATTTATAGTTTGATGCATATTGTGTGCTTGAAGTTGAAGGTTTTATGCTCTCTAAGTTTACTAGTTCATGTTGGTACTTTGCAATTGTGGTTATCTATAGCAAATGGACCAAGCTGACATAATTTTATGGCATTATCATGTGTTTCTTTATTCTGGTATGATATCTTGAACACACCATTACAGTTTATGTTTCAATTGAACTATCTATGTTCTTCATTGCATCTCGGTATTTGATTGCTACTCATACGAAAGAAATGAGGTGGATGAAGATATTTCAAAGTGGTGTAGTTGTCTAGTAGAAGAAAAGGAAATTAGGGTTCATATGCCTTATGGTCTTAAAAAATAAATCCAAGGGCATTTTTTTCTTTAAAATTTCATTTAAACTGAACCATGTAGACACGTCAGCAACTTACTAACAGATCACTAACGAAAAGACTTAAGTATAACCTGGTTTCTAACTTTAATGATGTGTCTGCCTTTCGCTAGAAAAATATGGACTAACCTACTAATATAGGCAAACCTAAAGGACTTCAAAATTATTTTCTCTTAGTTTTTTAAAGTGAAAATGAAAGGGAAAATTAAAAAAAGAAAGTTTATTTGGATTTTTTCTTTGAACCGTCGGTTAACTGATGGTTGAATCGATCAGTTCAAACTAGCAGTTCCACGGTTTTTGAAAAGATTAAACCTGAATTGGACTGGTTAGCGGCGGTTTCAGGGGAGTCTAGTTGGTTTTGGTTCTTAGCTATCCAGTTTCAGTTTCATTTTTTTCCAGTTTCATTTCGATTCGAACTGTCGGTCGGGTTCACAAATGTGCATGTCTACTCATCGCGATATCAACGAGTGTTTGCCTATGCATTGTCCAGCCATCATAGAATAATTGAGTTGCTAATGAGAATTGGTGATGGGGCATTAGTTGAACAACATCTTGAATCGCTCCTAAGCTTCATGGAATGACTCACCTTCCATTTGAGAAAAAGAACAAATCTTGTTCCTCAACTCCATCGTCTTTTGAGGCAGGCAGTATTTCATCATGAACTTCTCATACACCTCTTCTCAAGTGCCAAGAGATTCCCTCAGTAGATTAATCAACCAATTCTTAGCTCTATCATTTAATGTATAAGGAAAGCAATGCATCCCCAAGTCATCTTCTGTCAAGTCATGTAGAGGAAATGTTTGGATAGTAGTGTAAAACTCTTTCAAGAAGGTCAATGGATCCTCTGATGGAAAACCATAAAATGGAGGTAGCATGCTGAAGTGAATGTTCTTCAACTCATAATTCTTTACCTTCGAACTCAACCAAATACAAGAGGGTGAAGCTTGAATCATCAAACTTTGGATCTCTCTTAGACTAATGTACACTGGCATTTGGTTACCAAGACCTTCACCTGGTAATTGGCCCACTCTAAACTCATCTACATTGTCATTGTGAGGCCTAGGATTTTCCACTATCCTTTCCCTTCTTGTATTAGCCCGATTTGCTCCACACAATCTCCCAATCTCTGGTATTAAGGGAATGACCTCCTAGTTTTCCAAATATTGAGAATGCCTCAAGAGCATATACCACATACAAAGTGCAAAGAAAATAATAATAATAAAATGAAAAGAAAAAGAAATGATCACAAATAGTAGCATCTTCCCCAGTAACGACGTCAAAATTTTGATCGACTTTACCACAAATATAATGTTGCCGATGTAGTTTTAACCTTCGAAATATTCCTAGAGTATCAAATCCACAAGGAAGAGTACTAAATGTGATCTAATCGAGAATAAAAGGGCAATAAAATTTATGATTTGGTGTTCATGTTTAGCTTAGCAAGACAAATCTAATAAAACAAATAAAGACAAATGTAAATAGATTCAAATATATATAAGACTAGTTAGGACAATTGAAGCTCGATTACTAATTTCTTCCTACTTAGTGAATGAATAGGGTTAACCTATGTGGACCATTCTCGTCTCAAAATTTTTCTAAACACCATTTCGGGTTAATAAAGGTAGTACTCACATCTAGTAGGCTAATACTGTTGGTTGAACCTAAATAAATTGAACTGATTTTTCTTCCACTTCTTCCCATTGTTTTAACTCCTATTTAAAGTCGCCTTTCATGCATTTTTCATCACTTTTCTTCCACATTCCATGAATTCTTATTCACCCTATACAACACACAAAAAGTGTATAAATTCGTCAACAATTAAGCACAATTAGGGTAAAAATACTAGAAATAATTGCTTGATTTAATATGTAGATTTAGCATACATCAGTGAAGTTATTCAAGTTACGTACAAAAGGAATTTCATTATGCACGCAACACAGAAGTTATGTACGTAAGTCTACAAGTCACATACTCAAATCTACTGCAAGTTCCAAATAAAAGGTACTGGAATGATTTGAAGAAATTTAAGGACGCAAGTCTGAAGCTTACGTATGTAATGGTCAAGTTACCTACACAACCTAAGAGTTACACACGAAAAAATACACAGAAGACTGGACATAAGCTACTGGATTGTTCTATAGATGAAATTGCATGTGCAAGGTCAATTTTTATATACGCAAGTCAGGGTTACAAACCCAACGTATAGAGTTACATACACAAGTTCTGACAAGTATGAAAATAGAAGTTACTAGAATATTTTGGAGCCAAAACTACGTACACAAGTGTGTCGTTTACGTATGTAAGGTTAGTTATGTACACAATCAAAAATGCTACATACACAACATATTATCGCCCATCAGACAGGAAAGAGGAGACAATTTAGGTTATTGAATTATCGAAAGAGTTACGTACGCAAGGATGTTGGATTACTTACACAGATGACAGGAAGACAAAGATGAGATATGATTATCTAACACAATATTTTTGAATCGATTGAAAATTTGAATAATGTTTAAACACAACGGTCATCTCAAGACATGTTAAGTACACATAGCTTAGGCACGTAAGCACATAGTTACATACGCAAAAAGTTCATATACGTACATAAGACTATGATATCAAAATAGACAGAAGCTACTAGAATCTCAAAGTTCTTAAATTGCATACATAAGTAAAGAATTATGTACGCAATATGGAGACCTATCATAAGTTACATAATGCAAGTTTTAGCATTACGTACATAAGCTGGGGATGATGGATGAACTTACATACAAGAAATCAGTTACGTATGCAAGTCTATACTGACAAGTGCATTAAATGCAATCTCTTTTGAACCACATCGGCTAGTACATGTCTCACAATTGCTCCAAACCTCAGCGAAAGTATAAAAACATGCTTGGAAGGACAAAAAAACATGGGTTAGCATTTCTACACTTATTACATCTATCTACCAAGCATCAAAGCACATATTTTCTCTCTCTCTCTTATTAATACAAGTGTATTTGTTCTTCAACTACCATAATAATTGCTTGTATCACTAGCTAGCTTTATTTTTGTTTGGTGAGTAAATTTATAACTTTAAAGAGTGATTGTAAGTTTTGGAATCAAAGGTAGACTCAAAGTTTGGTTTATTCTTGAACTATATCAAGAATTTGTAAAAGTTCTCACTTAGCTTGAAAATGAGTTTGTAACCAAGTTTAGATGATAGTGGAAATCCTTAATGGTGAAACTTAGGTAGTGGACATAAGCAAGAGATCAGTCGAACAACTCTAAAATTTGTGTTTTCTTTACTCTCATTTCTTTGAACTCAAAATAGTGGACAAGAAAGTTCAAAACTTGATATACCACATTATTCAATTTCCCTTCTAGTGTGGTAATTGATACAACAATTGGTATCAGACCTTTTGGGCTCTTGTTGGTTGCAGTTTCACCACAGAAGAGTTAAAGATCTAGAATGGCTTTGAACTTACACTCGAACTCCTTTGAAGAAGGCTCTATTGTCAACAAGCCACCAAAGCTCAATTGTGTTAATTATGCTATTTGGAACAATAGGATGATGATCCACATAAATTATCAAGACAGTAAGCTTTGGAAAGTGATTTTCAAGGGTCCAAAAGTCACAAGAGATGAAAACGGTTTGGTCAAGAAATAACTAGATTATGATGAATATTTGAAGCATGATCCAATAAATTCCAAGGCTATGCAAGTCACCTTGTGCGCTCTCACCTTAGAGGAGACAAATAGAGTTTCTTTTTGTAAGAGTTCTAAAGAGATATGGGAGAGACTTAAAGTCATTGATAAGGTACTCCTTAAGTAAAGGAGACCAAGATTAACATTCTCCTTCCTGATTATGAGTTGTTTACAATAAAGGAAATATAAGGTTAAAAAGATCTTGTCACTTCCAAGACAATAAGATTCACAAATTACAGTAATCATGGAGTCCAAAGATCTTGACAAATTGGACTTTGATACTTTGGTTGGATCTCTCGTCAATTATGAGACTATTTTAAAGACAAGAGGAGGAAGTCCAAAGTCAAAAGAGAAGAGCACAGCTTTCAAGGCCAATTCTTCAATTAAAAAAGAAAGTGAAGAAGAAGATGAAGAGAGTGAAGATGATGATGAAGAGCTTGTCCTCTATGCAAAGAAAATAAGGAGATATAAATCATTTATTCAAAAAAGGATAAGGGAGATCAAGAAAGGATTAAATGATGACTACAAGAAGAGTGCATCCTACAAGAAGAAGAATGATGAAGCTTGCTACAAATGTGAAAACCATGTCATTGTGCTAAAGATTTCAAAACTTCAAACTCTAAACCACATTTTTAGATAAGCAAGAATAAGGAGGTTCTTATAGCCACTTGGAGTAATGAAGATGTTGATGATGACTCTAATGGAAAAAAAGATGTGAACCTTGCTCTTATGGCTAGAATCTCTTACGCTAATGATGGGGAAGACGATGAGGTAAGTTGACTCACTTATAATGAATTGATTGATGCATTTGAGGCTTTGAATAATGATTTTGTAGATATTCTCAAGCTCAATAAGATTTTGAAAGGGATGAACAAAAAATTAGAAATTGAAAATGAGTATTTGATAAAGAAGCTTGAGAGCATTCCCAAAGATCATTCAACTTGCTTACTTGAACAACAAGAACTAAATGATGAAGTTGCTAAGAAACAAAAAGAACTCTCTTATGTAGTTGGCAAGTTTACAAGTGGCAAAGAAAAATCTAAGCAACTACTTTCGTTCCAAAGATTTTCATTGTCAAAACATGGTCTTGGTTGTGATCCTCTTCTAAGTTTCTAAGAGATTCATCTTTGATAACAAAATTTACAAAAGAAACTAAAGTAGTTCTTCAAGTTCTTTTGGATTGCCTTCATGTCCCAAATACCTAAAAGTAGTTCATAATGTTCATTTGTTGCACTAGTTTAAGGAGGACCATTAAAGTAAAGAAGATGTGGATTCCAAAAAGAATTATTCTTTCTAATATGGTCTACGTGACTAATACAAATGGACCCAAAGCAGCTTAGGTACCAATAAAAACAAATAAAATTGTTTTGTAGGTACAAATCAAGAATAGAATATCCTCAAGTATGTGGTACATTGATAGTGGATGCTTAAGACATTTGAGTAGAGATAAGAGTTCGTTTGGAACTCAAACTCAAGAATCAAAGTCTTGTTACATTTGGAGAAAATAATAAAGATAAAACAATTGATATTGGTAAAATGGGTAAAGAACCTTTGTCAACCATTTATAATATTTTGTTACTAGATGGTTTGCAACATAATTTGCTAAGTGTTTGTCAACTTTGTGATATGAATTATGATATGAAATTTGAATCTTCTCGTTGCACCGTCTTGAAAGATGATAAAGTTGTATTCATTCGTTTAAGACATGGTGATATATTTGTTGTGAATTTCCATGACACATCTTGTTTTAATGAGAAACGTTTAATGTCCTTCAATAAAAATGCATACTTGTGGCATAGAAGACTAGGTCATGCACCAATGCCATTGATTTCAAAACTTGCAAACAATGATATTGTAAGAGGTTTTTCAAGACTAAGATTTACAAAAAGTCAATTGTGTGAACCATGAATGAAAGGAAAGCATGCTAAAGACTATTTTAAACCAAAGAAAGAGATTTCAATATCCAGGGTGTTTAAACTTATTCATATGGATTTAATTGGTCCATCTAGACATGTTAACCTTGGTAGAAAATAACATGTTAGATTACAAAGGTTAGATTTCTTACTAATAAAAGTGATACCTTTAATGAGTTTGCTAAGTGGTATAGATAAGTTCAAATTGAGAAGAACAAATCTATCATTGCCATTAGAACGATCATGGTGGAGAATTTGAATACAAACCCTTTGAAGATTTGTATGACAAGTATACAATTGAGTAAAACTTTTAGCCACCAATGACTCCATAACGAAATGGGTTGGTGGAGAGGAAGATGTTGGAGAATTTTCGGTCGATGCTTTAGTTGAGTTTGGAGAGCAGAAGCAAGTTGAAGTGAAAGAGAAAACAACACAAAGATTTAGATTGGTTTGGCCAATCTTGCCTACGTCCACTACCTAAGTCTCAACACTTAGGATTTTCACTATAACGAAGATTGATTCTAGCTCAATCTAACAAAGTCTTACAACGAGGTTGATTGTGACTCAACACCTCTAAGGCCTACAGAAGTTTGATTCCTGGCTCACACCTCTAAAGCCCTCACAATGTTATTTTCTTAGGTTCACAACAAACATTTCCCACACCCATAGTGTATACAAAAATATTACAAAGATTAAAGCTCTATGCTAGATTTGAATGTGTAGATTTGATGCTTGCAATTTGCTCTATAGCTTGACTTTAGTGTTTATAATGGTTGAAATTGATAGGAGTTTTGGCACAGTGAATTATGATGGTTTTAAACTATTTCTCTGCCTTCTCTTGATGTATTTATAGCTTTTCTAAGACATATGACCATTGGAATAAAGTAACTATCAGTTGGAGTGCATTTAATGCTTTCTACAATTAGGAACTCTTTAACGTACATCCCAAAACCCTTAACGTAAATTGATCATCATGCTACCCAAATAGCGTACATTACAATACTCATTATGTCACGACCCATTCCCGGGACCGCGACCGGCGTACGAGATGAACCGTCTATGGGAGCCCGGCTCATCCCGCACAAGCCTCATAGTACTAAACTTATACCCAAACATCATATTTAAATAAATATGAATAACAATTAAAAATACAAACTTTGTTTATTAAAAACAAAATATCTATAACATTAAGTGCGGAAATTAATTTCAAATTAAAACATTTGAAATGTCATAAACAATAACAAAAACCTAAATAAAACCCACAGAAATTCGGTGTGTGGAGCATCTAACAAATCAGACAAATGGGCTCGGTCAAAAGGGCATTGACCGCAACATCAAAATCCCTCACTGAGCATCAAAAGCCAACGAACAAAATTTCTCAGAGTCACCTGCAAGATGATAATAAACAGGAGACAAACAAACAAACAAAGAAAAATGGTCAAACCCTGTGAGTGAGGGACAACACTCCAGATTGC
>CAODLS011512997.1:0-10342 GCA_948243855.1 Flueggea neowawraea
GGCAAGTTGTCTCGCCCAAGAAATCAAGTTAGCCCTCTCAAATTCGGACATTGGAGAGGCAGTTACTTGCAGAGGCCTTCGCCCAGAAACCACAACAAGAAGCAGAACACCAAAGCTGTAAACATCGGATTTCTCCGATAACACACCGCCACCGCCATATTCAGGGGCAATGTAACACACAGTTCCTCTCATACTAGGCGTGGTACTCACACCACCACTCTTTGGTATCTCTCCACTAGCCCAATCTTGGCTATTTCGCCTCCCCATTCTCAATTCGCCACTTAAACCATCTAACCACCAATCAATGTTACCTCTACTCTTCCTCTTCTTCCTCTCTTGTACAATGTCTTCCTCGTCTTTTTGCCACCAGGAATCCCCAGCATTACTCAAATTGTGCCCCCTTTTTTTCTTCTTCTTAGTGAGCTCCTCGCAAAATTCCTCCTTCCACCATTCTCTAGGCTTCCTATTTTGCTCCTTCTTTCGCGTTCTCTCCTCATCCAAAGATGCCCACCACTCCAACCTCTTTTTACTCTTCTTAGGCTCAAGCTTCAAGCTTTTCGAACCAGCGTTGCTCGGAGAAGCAATCCAATCACTCTTAGGCCTCTCCTTATTAATCTCACTCCCAATCCACTCCATCACATAATCCTTGACTCTACCAGACTCCGATCCCAACCCATTATCCTGTTTCCACCACCAATCTCTTCTAGACCCACCTTTCTTCCCTCCATTCCCCAAATCTCTCCCGCTCTCAATACTCATCTCTGAAACACTCCCTTTATCAATTCCCAGCTCCGGAGACACCCCACCGGCTGTCTCCGGCGAAACATCAGAATCCAATACCCTCAGAGCAAAGCTCTCCGGAGACCTATCAATCCCAATAGTTGCAACACTCTCAGTCTCCTCCTCCAATATCGACCCGTTATCCTCACCACCAGCCAAAAAGCCATCTCTTTTATCACTCTCCTCAACAGTCTTCAACCTCGCCAACCCGAAATCACCAATCTTTGCATGAAAGTCAGAGTCTAACAGTATATTACTGGGCTTAATATCACCGTGAATCACCCGAGGATTACAATAATGATGAAGATACTCTAACCCTCTTGCCACTTCACACACTACATCAAACCTCTTCTTCCAATTCATTAACTCCTCATATTTCCGATCCAGCAGCCCTTCTTGGAGGCTCCGGTTCTCCATCAACTCGTAGACAAGCACCAGCCGCCGTCGGCGGCGGTCGGATGAGAATCCGACGAGTGAAACAACATAGGGAGAGTTGAGGGAGGAAGCAATGCTCAGCTCGTTGTGGAACTCTCTCTCTCCTTGGAGCGACCCGTTTGGGTCCATCACTTTAACCGCCAGGGTTTGGTTCGGAACCGTAGCTTTGTAAACTGAACCGAACCCTCCATGGCCAAGCCGGTTGGAGGGGGAGAAGGAAGCAGTGGCACGGCGGAGAAGAGAGTAAGAAAAGCGGCGGCATTGCTGGTTCTGGTGGTTCGGAGATCGGATATCCGTCGGAGCCGTACGGTTGCGCGAGAATTTCCTATACAGGAAGACCACGAAGAAGATGACAATGAGTAGAAGGAATGTGACAACGCCGGCGATGATGGGAGCGAGGAGGCGGTGGTAGTTCTGGTTGTGGTGGTGGTGTCTTTGCGGCGGAGACGGCGGGAGGGATTGCAGCTTCCGCGATGGCATTTCTGTGAATAAGTTAGAAACGAAAGGTGTATTATTAGGGATTTAACATTGCGAAGAAGAGAACTGAAAAGAGTTTTGAGTAGTCAGTGAGTGAGGTGTGCTTCTGTTTATGTGGGAGTGACAGTGACATTTTGGATGGGGAACATGTGGAGCCAATTGGTTTGACTTTTCTCTACACGTTTCTCTCTCGGGTTTGGTGGTCACGGTGTCTATGTAACTGCCCTGTGATACTGTGTAGTTTGGATTTATTAGCAAGTGGGTTGCACTTGGGAGGTGTTTGACACGCGCCTGTAGATGTAAATTAGATCACGTGAAGAAATCCAACCGACAGATATTACACACCTTTTTAATTCATTATGCAAGGGTGTGTTTGGCTGTGAAAAACTAAAACTACTACTACTATTTTTTTCATTTTTTAAATTTGATATTATGAAAATAGATTACTATAGGAAATATATTTATTTTATTTTTGAAATTAAAAATTAAGAAATATTAATGTTTTTGTTCGAATAGTTGGTAAAATAATTAAGAATTATTTTAAATAAATTACATCAACCAAACAAGCCTTTGTTTTCTTAGCTTTCAAAAACGTTTAATATTAGAAAAATACTCAAATGTATTTTCTGAAATATTAATAAATTATATTATATTTTAATTCATATATTTTTAATATTATATTTATATCTATATACAATAGTTTTTATAAAGGACGAGCAGTTTTTTTATATGAAAAGGACAAAGAAGTTGTATGTACAATTTTGTTATTTAACAGTTATTCTTAGTAAATAATTAATTTACATTTAATGTTTAATTTTAATTTGAGCCAAACATTAACAAATTTAATATTCAATACTTGGAATTTTTGTATTTAATTTTTTACACTTATTTTTTGATTTTACCAAATAAAACTTTAGTTTCAATTTGATTTTATTTTAAGAATATTTCTCACAAATATCATTTCATTCATTTATTTAATAGTAATTAGATTTTTCCATTCAACTGACAGAACCAATACTTTAAAAAAATAAAAGCAAAAATCGTCCAAAAAAGGTAGAATTTATTTTCTTGAAAAAAGAGAGAATATATGCTTGTCAAATAAATATAAAAAGAAAATCAAGGTCACTGGTATCCAGTGGTCTAATTTCAACTTGGGGCGAGGGTCTTTGACTTGATTTGAAAAAGAAACAGAGATCATTCTTTTTATATACAAATGAAAGTATGTGTTTGGTTGTTTCTGTTTGTTTTTTCAGATATTCAAAGGCCTTTGGTTTGTCAATTCTTACTTAGCATTTCGCATGCTAAATAAAAATAATAAACGTAGCAAGTTTCTTCATAAGAAAAATAAAAAATAAAAAAGTAGTTTTCTTTTTTAAAAAAAATTTATAAAATAACAAAAATATTAAATACATAAATAATTCTTACTTAGCATGTCGTTTGTCTATTCCGAACTGCAGATCTTTCCAAATTTTTTAACCTATACAAATGATTTGTCGTTTGGTTTTGCTGTCTGTATCAAATCTCTTCCATTTCTGCTTATGTGGACGACTGTCACGTGACACCGATAGCCACATTATCACGTCGTTAGTGTTGCATCATCAATTTTTGTTATTTTTTAACGGAGTCATTCACTCATGCCACAAATGTAAAAAATCATAAAAAGTTATGTTATTTAATATTATTTTCAAAAAGTCGAGCTATAAGTATTAAAACGAGAAAATGTCGTGTTATTTAATCTTATTAAGTCATGCCAGAGAAAACAAAGAATTTTAAGACAAAGATAACAAGCAAGAAAACAATATCACGAAGCTCACAAATGGAGGAAAATGAGGGAGGAATCCTAAAGAACTAGAAGAAAAAGAGAAGAAAACAGTGAAAAATAGCTTGTAGAGAAAATTAGGAGAATCATCTCTATGTAGGACTCAAAGACAGAATAAACCTTTGATGGGAGAATCATCTCTCTATAGAACAGAGAAATAGAATACTTCAATTTTGTTTAATTGAATAAATAGTTGATAATATATAACGGATAATAAATTTTTTAATGGTAATACAACTATAAAAGTGACATAAATTTTCAGAAGAAAAGAAAGAATGTTTAGAAACAAATATGTCGTTGCCATCACAATTGAGATAGGACTTCTTTGATGGCTTCTGACCTTTTACTTTGATGTTTTATGACTTTTTCTTTGCAGCAGGAGGATGCTTGGCCTTTTCATGCCCCTTTTTTATTAATTCTCCCCAAAGTCCAAAGAAGCATTGACATTGAGCCACCCAAAATAGTCAAAACCCATTTTATGGGAGTATATTTTATATATGATTAGCATATTTTCTTAATAAATTACAGTAACTGACTATATATTCAATAGTAATTAGTTAAAATGCATAATATAAATATAAAAACTAACTTATCAAAAAATATAAAACCTTTTATAAAATTATAAATGTTGAATGCTATTGTTTAATATACTTTCTTGATAAGAAAACAGTTCATGTACTTAAAAAAAGTTTTATATACTAAAAATAAATAAATCATATATGATTAACTATGATACTTTTTCGTATTTTCCTTTAAGAAAGTGTTTGCTTGAAATAGATTTAGTGAATTATAATAAAAAATAACACTTTTTTTAAATATAATCGTAATATCTCAAACAAACACTTTGAGACCACTCATTCAAGTGAAATTATTATTGATTTTTTCGGTTTCTAATTGGTGCAACTATTTAAGATATTATTTAATATTTTATTGAGTGAACAAACTGGTCTAATGATTATCAATCCTTATCAAAATCTAAAATAAATGAGACAATGTACGTGTTGATGGTGATTGTTCGATTTAATAATCTAAACACTCTCGTTGTCAAATGTCATTGAAATAAAACATCCACATTACATTTCTTCCAAAACAAGCAATCGAATTAATATGTTGACAAATCAATGAGCAAACCAATATCGCGCCGAAAAATATTTGTTTGTATAGTCATGTTCAGTAAAAATACATTATTATCGATAATCATTGGTTCTCCTTTTATTCAAAAAGAATAATTAATATGTTGACAAAAGATCCTTAATGATGCGGGTAATTAAGTAGACATCAGGTCGTTTTTTACTTATTAGACCAGCGCTGTGAAGGAATCTCTAAACCAAGAAGAAATACCCTGCTTTTGCTCCTCACTAGAAAGAAGAAAAAAGAAAAGGAAAAATTACTTTTACATCCCTGAGGGTTTGGATAATCCATCCAGCATTGCATCCCTACTTTCTGACAAGCTCCTTTATTGTCCCCAGCATTAACTTCCATCAATCAGAAATTAACATTAATGTTGTGCATAGGACATACAGAAAATATTTAATGACTCAAATACCCTCTTCTTCAATTCACAACCCAATTTTCTTTTTATTCCACCAAGAAAATTCTTTCATTGAAAAATCTTATTGTCAAATGAGAGTGAAAGAAATCAGACCAAGAAGACTGATAGATAAGGAAGCAGGAAGTTGGCATGGAGGAGAGGTGGAAGCGATGGTAAGAGCATAAGGGGACGCTTAGGTTTTGGTGTTTTGAAGAAGATAAAGAGAATGGCTAAGGTAGTTTTAGTTTTGGAATAATGAAGAATATAACATATGTGATTTGATCGTTTATTTTGATAGCATTTTTTTTATTTTAGGTTTTAATCTGGTTGGATTTGGTTTTATTCTATATTATCATTGGCTTGCCCTACATTTTAATATTGTGTGACTCCTCTTTTAGATTTACACTCTTTTAATGGTCAACTTCCATTAGAGGAAGCTGTCCACTGAACAGTGTCATTTAAAGTCTCATCAATCTTGAAGTTCCTAACCATAGTCCAAGCTGCATCATTGACTTCATCAGTGGGTCAGGTAGTTTCCAAGAACCTCTATGCGAAACATCAATGACTTTGGCTGTTTTTGGGACCTCAGAATCTTTGATATTTATATTTGGAAACATCTCAATCAGGGACTGATTATTCACCCACGGATCAAACCAGAAGGAGAGTTCACCTCTTCCCAAATTATACTTAAACCCCTTCTTCACATCATTCTTAGGATGTTAATAGCAAATAATGCATAACTTTAAAAGATCTCCTATGAATTCAGCCTTAAAATTTTGTGTGCAAGTGCGTGTGTCATGTACGTACAAATATTTAAGAATTTTAGGATGTTGTTTCTGCATTAGGTTTGATAATTGATTCATTATTTTTTCTACTTTTTGTTCGAGACTCTACTTGTTAAGGAGATTTACAAATTGAATATCTCATTTGTGTTATGAAAATTCGATAAGAATGATTTTTATCTTTTAATTAAACAAGAGACCAAGAATTGGGTGAGAGAAAAGTAAGATAATGTGAGTCCCACCCACCAGGGCACCACATTACAAGTCTTACAACCCAATGCTTGACCGGCTGACTCTATCTGTGAGTCGATATTTGCAAGATTGTCCGTAGTAAGAGTTGAAGTATCTTATAGATCATCTCAAACTATGTGCTTACATGGAAGAATGCTAATTAACAACCCTAACTCTAACCCCAACCAACACTAATGCCAACGTCAAATATTAAATATTTACTGTTTAAGGACTTGAACATGGAAATATGCCATTTCCAATATCTCCCTATTGATTTGGAGGATTTGATGCCCTACCCACCAACCTAAACATATTGCATATAGCTTCTATTTCGATTTATTTTGGCAAAATCATAAAAAGAAAAGTCTCAATTTCTTCCTTATTTACAATGAATAATTGACTCACTTAAAAATAGAATCCTCACTTAAATATAGTTTTACTGAACATATGTGTTGCGGTGAATACCCCCTCTTTTTACAAATGACGGCATAAACCTACCGTTTTAACGAATTCACCAAGCCAACAAAAAATAAATCACATAAATATTGTTGGAATACTTATAAAAAATGTTGTTGGAATTGGAAATTCAATTTAGTCACTCTCGCAAAATTTTATAATCTCGTAAAAAGTATGGGGAATTCAACAACTGTTTTTTAATGGTTGCAGCTTGGTCGCTATCATAGACTTTCTTTGAGCTTATATAAGAAATGTACATAAGGTTTTTTAAAAAATTATAAAGGAAGTCAAACCCTTAATTTTGTGATTGACGAAATAGACATTCAATTTTTTAGCTAACCGAAAGTAACTAGTGAATAATATGCTCATAATAACTATTTTTTTAGTTCAATTTGTCATCTCTCTCTCTATATATACACGGGTGACCATCTGGGATTAAAACATTAATTAATTAGTGGTTTCTTTCTTGTTAACTAGTATTTTCTCAAAAATTTAAACATTTGACTTTTCGAAAGTAGCATATCCAGATCAATATAATAACCGATGAACCAACAACTTGTTGATTTCATTTCCCTAAAGTTAGTGATGACAAAACTCAATTATGAGAGTGTTATAGGTAATGAAGCAACAATGGAGAAAAACTAAGGTTGTCAAGTAAAAGACAGATGAAATATTGGAAGATAAAAAAGAATATTTGGGTAACATGGATGAACGACTTGTTTTGCATCGATGAATCACACGGGTAGTTTGAGATGACAGCTTGTTACTTCGTGACGAGCCAAATTTCTACTTTGAGAATGAGGCTCAAAGCCACAGGTGTGTGTGATTCTGCTGCTGATATTTCCGTTATGTGCCGACGTTAGTTACTTGGTGGCTTGGTGCTCGAGTTTAGCTCTTATCTTTCACGGACCAAATCTAAACACAGCTGTATTCTTAATAGTAAAGGGCTTATATGATTTTTTTATACTGATTTAATTACCAAGGTTTTGTATTGCTACATTAATTTTTATACATATCGTGACTCTTACCGTAAGTGTTAATTTCTCTATTTTTTATTGTGTAATTTATCAAATTTACTAATTTACAATTTATAACTGTTGTTTATTACTCAATATACTAAAACAAAACGTGTTGTCCAAGGTAATTTTCGAATTGTAAGAAATGATTTTTTAACTTATCTAAGAAATTATTTATTTTTAACTTTTTTTATTAGGAATCAACTCACACACGAGGATGCAGTAATTCACTTACGCATGCCGCTCGAACCCAAATTTGCCTGTCAACGGGATGTGCCCAATCACTAGGGGTACCGAGTCGCAGCTATTTTTAACTTATTTAAGAAATTATTTATTAACAATTATGTAAAAAATGGTCGAACGCATGTGATTTCTTCATTTTTTTTAATTAATTAAGTTGGCCGTAGCTGTGGCAAATATGTGACCATAGGATTTACAGAAAAGGAATGGCCCAGATTTAGTATGAGGGTAAAAATTTACTCTTGAAATAAGTTGGACTATATGTATATATAATTTCTTAAATAAGTTGAAAACCATTTTTTACAATTCAAAAATTACCTTCACATGTTTTTGGTAAATTGAGTATATATATATATATATATATATATATATATATATGGAATCTAAAACAACATATATTTATGAATCACGAGTTCAATATTTGTAATAATAAAAATAGAAGCATATAGTATATTCTTTTAATGACGTTGAATATGTTAATAAACATTGTAATTTGTGGTTGCAATCTTTTTGCAGTGTACACATTATCATATAGGGATAATCTTCAAGTTTGAGTATCAACGACTTATATGCTACTGTTATGAAACGATATGTGGATGTCACATATTGTCCCAGAACCAAATCATTTCCTTAAAACTTGAGTCGGAAATATACTTATCTTTGTTAAAATGACAATTCGTATTTACGTGTTATAATTTGAGTGGTATAATTTGTATTCACCTGCCATAATTTGCCATATAATCTACATAACACATTACAGGACAATTTCAGCATACATCATTACACGCGAAGATCGTGTATTCTGCGATCATCTTATTGGGTTAAAAATTGCCAGCCCTGCTCTTTATTGTCGCTTGCTAGCTTGTACTGATTATTCCAAAAGAGTAAAAAAACTACAAATGAAATCAACGAGTAATGCAGCGTGATTCATAAACATCGTCAGTCTTATCAGAAGACATAGAAATCAGGAATTATTTTGTACATTGCTTAGAGGTCTGCTCTATATTCACGTAACCGAACATAAATCTGACAAGAATGATACAGTTGAAACTACCATGTAGAATTACCAAGATCTATGCCAAATTAGAAAGGAAGGAAGGACTAGAAAAAACACATTTCTAAAAACAGAGGGAGCAGCAAAATCAGTACCCCTACAGTGGTTTTGCGCCGCCTCCGTTTTCCTGCACGTTATTGACTGGAGTTGAGGAACCACTTCTCTTGCTGGATTGCCCCGTTATTGTTCTGCCCATAAACTTCCCGGCTTTGCTCAGTCCACTGCCGACGGCTCCAAGACCACTGCCGACAAGACCAACTCCTGCACCAACACCAGTTCCCACTAGATTGGCTCCAGCGCCTATGCCAGTCCCTACAAAACCAACTCCGGCACCAATACCAGAACCAACCATTCCAACGCCTGACCCGACAAATGATGCTGCTCCATCAAGGGCATCCATTGTGCTACCGATAACTCCAGCTTCTTTCAGTTTTTTCCTCTCTTCTAGAGCCGCCTTCTCTGCTTCTAGAGCAGCCAACTGCTCCTCCTTGTTGAAGTCATGGTACAAGACCTGTATGGTTCAACCAGAATATACACAAAGTTGCCAAAGGACAAAGAATAAGTACGCAAGAGAAGAAAGAAAAGAAAAAGATCAAAAGAAAAAGGAAATGTACACTACTATAGTCATATCTTAGAGTACATAAAAGCCACGGGTAAAATTATATTGGATCCTCCGCTCAATACGATAATCATATATTAAAATGACACACCGCCAGCAGCAGCCATAGTTAATTCACACTACCTATTGTTATGAACATAGAAGATCAAAAGTCATACATAAACAGTTTACCTTAATGGTAATGGTTCCCCTGTCCTTCTTATCTTTGATCTTTAACATATCAAGTGATGGTTGCAGTCTCAATTCCAACTCCTTCAAAGTATCTGCTTCTACATCATTGAGAGGCAGTCTTACTATTCCCAATCTCTTATCTTGCCCAATGTCCTTATCAAAGACCTGTTACGAGGGTTAAACAATATATTGCAAATAAAGATATGTCATCTTCTTTGTAATTATCATGTTAAATCATAAACCAACAACCATTTTCTATATTTACAAAGTAAAGAAAAAATCTCACAATAATATTTTTGTAAACAGAGAGAATAATGCAACAATATATGAAATTTCTTCAAAAATATGCTACTTCAGCTGCATGTAGATAATAGCTAAATTCTCAAAAGAAATACAAGAAAATAAAATAAAAAGTAAAAATGAGAAAGCGCAAGTTTAGGTGGATAGAATGAGAAAACACTGACGATTCTAGTGTGAGTCCAACATGTAAAGAGAGCAGTATTATGAAAAAATTGAATTAACAAAACAAAGACAGAGATACCCTTCCAACAGAAGTAAACAAGCATCATCCTATTGTGAGATAAAATGAAGAATATGAGTGATATATACCTCAAGAGTGAGAAACTGTGTCTCCTTGTCTTCAGCAATCATCTCAAATGTTTGATTCCAAACAGGATTCAGGTTATTCTCAACAACAGGTGTTTTGACCTTAAAAACTGGACGAATTTGTA